>JANDJT010000217.1:2633161-2644001 GCA_024331685.1 Stegophilus panzeri | reverse complement strand
ATGTGTGTGTGTGTGTGTGTGTGTGTGTGTGTGTATTTATACAATCCTGTGCAAAAGTCTTAGGCACCCTATTTTTTTTGTTATAGATTTTTTTATCTTATGACGTCTACTTTATCGAGTCAGTACAAAAACATTTTAGATTTCCAAACATTAGTTTTCCAGCACAAAATTAAACGTTACAGAAAAATGTTTGTATGTCTGTAAAGAAAGCAACATATTAAGTGGTAAAAGACACTTTTCAGACAGAAAACATAATGAAGGCTGCTGGATTTTGCTGCAAAAATAAGAATAAAGTGCGACAGTCAAAGTCTCCAGAAGAACTGTGACTGGTTCTGCAAGATGCTCAATAAACCTTACACCTCATTTCCCTTATAAAACCACACTAATTCTACCTGAGACTAAAGGGTCGTCACACCAAATATCGCCTTTCTTTCATTTATTACCGTTTACTGCTCTTTATAGTGTTTTTTTTTTTAAATGGGGAAACATTTCATTTCATTATTTTTGAAGGCATCTTTCCTCTGCCGCATTTCTTTTCATGTGCCTAAAACGTTTGCACAATACTGTATAACTTCAAGAGCGAGAAACAAAAGAGAGGCAGGTGAGGAAACGACTGTTTATAGGCGCAATTACATAAGTGATAACAGGAACTAACCTGTTTCCTGGACGTTCCACAACATTAAATTTAACTACTAACTGATACTAGTATGATGCGTTTAATGTTTACATGTTGCTGTGGTATAACAGGAAGAAAACACTTTCATTTCATCCAGGACCATTTGTACCTTGGCATGTCAGTTATACTATCCCAGAATTCATAATGAAGGCGTCACTACCCCTGTGCTGCATTAAGAACAGTTTTCATTTCCTTTATTTATTTATTTTTTTTTTTATATTAAGAGTCATTAGGTACAGTAATGCAACCTGACAGGCAGCATATGACTTACTAGACAATATTATTTAGCATCACCTGTCTGAATGTGACAGGCAAACACAGGTAACTTTTTAAAGAAAAAGAAAAAAGTGATAAGATTGTGAGCTGTGGTATATGTTTGGTAGTGTTTATGTTAAGTCGATTTAATACGCGGACATATCTGTTTTCATGGTGCAGGAATCATGCAGCAAATGAAGTGTTGAAAAGCACAAGTTGTTTGGGTTTTACTTCATCTAGGAGCAAATGGTGTAACCTTGAAAGCTGCCGGCTGCCAGTGAGTGACTGAATTGGATTCGTTTGGTGGAGGCTGCACCAGCACACTGACTGTATTGTATAGGGTTGTGCGGTACAGTACAGGCTTTGTAAGGGGCATGTGAGAACCCAGTAAAGATGTCACATCTCAGCTGAGCATGACAGACTGTATGTACTGATATTCACATTTTCATACGATGATAACCTAGATTTTTAGCATGATTTGCCATATGATCATATTTTAACATATTAACAACGTACAGTACTGTGCAAACTTGCAACTCTGACCAATGCCTATATGTTTCATTTTTAACTAAAGTGATGCAGATGCAGCTAGCAAAATGTATTCGTTTGTGCTTCTACAGTAACATTATCGTTACGTTGCGCCATAGCAAAAGACCCCGTACTTTACAAACGTACTTTACTATGTACAAACTTGCTTTCTGATCAGATGTTTGACTCATACCAGTGACCGAGCCACAGTCATGTTCTATTGCTTAACTCGGTAAAAGATTTTGGCTAATTTTAGCTAAGAGGGTGGCAAGTCAACGAGACAGCTGTCCTTGTAGCCATCTGAGAGCAGTTACCTCCAAAAGCAGTATCTGTGCTCATATTAGCATGGCTTCACTGGAAAGCAACCAACTGCTGCAAATAGCAAGCACACCAGTGACTTTTGTAGAACTAGATAACTAATTTTCTTTACCTAGCAAAAATAGTTTGTAATAAAGCAAGCTGTAGCTACAAATTTTAAAAACAAAGTTAAGTTTTTATTAAAATGACTTTAATTTTAACTTACCAGTTCTGCAAGTAAAGGTCAATTCTGAGAGCACCTCTGAAAATCCAAACTGGTATTTATCCTAGCTTTAGTTTGGGCTAAGTCACACTACGTTTTTCTTTTTTCTTGCTGGACCTCTGGCTTTAGTCACAGCCATGTTATATTGTTTAACTAAGTAATTTTAGCTAAGAGAGTGGCAAGTCAAGCAGACAGCTTGCAATGTTGCCTGGTAGCTTGTGAGAAAGCAGTATAACTGTAGGAAGGAAGAAGAAGGAAGAAAAATAATGTAGGTAGCGCTAGAAAGTGTCCAGGGATAGTAGCTAGCTGGCCAGCTATGTAAGCAAGCAATAATTAACTAGACATATATATTTATATAGTGCATTTCTTACACTTGATATTCATTCACTAGTATGGAGGTTTATCGTTTATTAATTATTTTCGTTTTTTTTTTGTTGTTTTTTTTCTGAGGGACTATTACAGTTTGAAATAATTGTTCTCAAAATAAGAACCTAAAATGCTAGCTAAATTCTGACTGGAGAGGCCAAACCTACTACATGACAAATTTTCAGATTCATACCAAACTTGCAAATTAGAATACGACTGTAAATAATGTAGTAGTCGTAAAGTTGTAGTAAGTAACTTTTTAGTTCCACAGAAAATATTAATAAACAATAAACCTCCACACTAGTAAATGAAATACAGTACAAAAACTCATTACCTCTGCTGGCAATATTTTTAAATGTCCACAGTGAAATAAATATTGTATATTGTATAGCATACAACTGATTATATACAGTCTGGAGCCACTAGGTCTGTTGGAGAAGGGAATTTCCAGAATGCTTGAAAGAACAAGCTTAGCCAGACAGCCATAGTTTGGCAAAGTAATAGTCAGCATGGTGATGTGTCTTATACAGTTGCCATGCTTCTTCTTAGCAAGCTAGTGGGGCTCTAGAGGCTTGTTTGCATTACTGTCACTGGAAAACTGTTGACAGTTTTGTGCCATGAAGGCAGATCTGTGAGGAAGTATCCTCCCAGAGTCAGACATGCTAAAAGAGCTTAGTCATTTGGATACTAAACAAGTTAAACAGATTTGAATCCAGGAAAAAAAAACAAAAACAAACTTTATTTCCAGCACAGGTTTAAGTTGTTATATAAAGGCCTGTGCAAAGCTACCACTCAAGTTTCGGTTAAAAGCATTAATTATAATGCCAAAGCAGTACCAATACTTTATGTCTACCACCACTTTGTAGAAATGTATTCCCACATGTAGCATTGTAGCTTCCTAGAATGTAGAAAAAATATGTTAACACTGAATTTGAGTCCCTTTTCTGATTCTTCTTTCACAGTACCATTCAGCCATGAGGAACATACCATACCACGTGGCCTCATAAAAGCATTAGGCTTCTATAAGGATAAAAATAGGGAGAATCATTAGCAATGGGATGAATAATATAATGACATATAGTCATGTGATAAAATAAGTACACCCCATGGAAATATATATATATATATATATATATTTTTTTTTTTTACATATTTGGACAAGCAAACATTTGATCATCTTTGAAACAGTGCCTATTAATAAAGTTGATAGACTTGAATAAAATCACAAGGAATATTAGCTTTTTCAATCATTTATTCAACAGAAATATATGTGATATTCCTTTATGGAAAATGTACACCCTTGGCCTAAGAAGCTAGTATTGCTCCCTTTAGCAGAAATAATTTCTTGTAGGCTTTTTGCATGACTGTCCACCAGTCTCTGACATCGGCTTGCTGGAATTTTTGACCACTCTTCCATGCAATATTCTTTCAGTTGCAAGATGTTTCAGAATTTTCTTGCATGTGCTGTACAGTTCGAATCCCCCCCCACAACATTTCAATGGGATTCAAATCTGTGCTTTGACTAGGCCATTCCATAACCCTCCATTTCTTCTTTTTGAGCCATTCCTTTATGGATTTGTTAGTGTGCTTAGGATCATTATCCTGTTGAAAGGTCCACTTTCAGTTCAACTTCAACTTTCGGACAGATGACCTCACGTTATCTTCAAGCAGTCTTTCATATGATGCAGAATTCATAGTTGAATCAATGAATGCAAGCTGTCCAGCCCCTGAGGCAGTGAAGCAACCCCAAACCATAACATTTCCACCACCGTTCTTCACAGAAGGTATGAGGTGCTTCTCCTGAAAAGCTGTCTTTGGTCTACGTCAAACATGTCTGCTGTTACAGCCGCCAAACAACTCTATCTTTGATTCGTATGTCCAGAGTACATTATTCTAAAAGACCTGGTTTTTGCCTATATGCTCACTGGCAAACTGTAGTCTTGCTCTAATGTTCTTTTTAGACAAAGGCTTTTTCCTTGCATGCCTCCCATGCAGGTCAAATTTGTGCAATCTCTTTCTGAGTGTAGAAGCCTGCACTTTGACACCAACTTTTACTAGACTTACTAGTAGATCCTGTGATTCAATTTTGGGGTTCTTGGAGAATTAACTTTGCATCAGACGGTCTGCTCTTGGGCTGAATTTGCTCGGACGGCCAGACCTGGACAAATTGGCATTAATTTGAAATCTGTGCCATTTGTAGAGGATTTCCCTTACAGTGGAATGATGTATTTCAAATAATTTGGAGATCTTTTTTAAATCCCTTGCCAGACTCATAGGCATCCACAACATTTTTTTTTCTGAAGGTCTTATAGAACTCTTTAGATCTTGGCATGATGACACCACACCACACACCTCAATAACAAAAGGAACACCAGACATTAGATATGAGAGGAGTATAAATAAGACCGGTTCCACCTGCACTCCCTAAGCAGGTTCTAACCACTGGAACCCAATCCTGAACACCTGATTCTAATTTGATAGATTTGAAGGTGTGATAAATGTAGGGGTGTACTTACTTTTTACATGTGACTTTTTTTTTTGTCCATTTAAATTGTAAAAATTACTACAAAATGTCAATTTTATGTCGAGTGTACCACCTTTATTAACAGGCACTGTTTCAAAGATGATCAAATGCTTGCTTGTCCAAATATGTCAAAAAAGCCAACAATTTCCATGGGGTGTACTTTTTTTTTCAAATGACTGTATTTATGTCCTTGTTTTTTTTTTTTTTTTTTTTTTTTTTTACAGGAAATGTTAGAATTGCTGCAGTACAGAAACAGATGACATTTCCACAGCTTCAGGGTGTGGAAATCCTATAATTAATTGTTAGCTAATAACTTACCAATATAGCCTACCACGACTGTACACCATTTTTCCATGGTAGAAATCGTAGTAATTCTGAATGACAGTTTCCCTTTTCGACATTCATTAGTAACATATGTCTAGTGTCCAAAGTTAAAAAAGCTTCTAAATAAATGCGCACTAACAAGATAAACATACACTCGCCGGTCACTTTATTAGGAACACCTGTACACCTGCTAATTTATGCAGTTATCTAATCAGCCAATCATGTGGCTGCAGCACAATGCAAAAAAATTAAATAAATAATGAATGTTTACATCAAACATCAGAAGGGGGAAAAGCGTTATCTCTGTGACGTTAACTGTGGCATGGTTGTTGGTGTAAGACAGGCTGGTTAGAGTATTTCAGAAACTGATTGTATTTTTTTGCTTGTATTTTCTCATTTGTAAGTCGCTTTGGATAAAAGCGTCTGCTAAATGAATAAATGTAAATGTAAATGTAACTGATGATTTCCTGGGATTGTCACACACAACAGTCGTTAGAGTTTACACAAAATGGTGCAAAAAACAAAAAACACTGAGTGAGTGACAGTTCTGTAGAAATGCCTTGTTGATAAGAGAGGTCAATGGAAAATAGCCAGATTGGTTTGAGCTGCCAGGAAAGATATAGTGACTCAAATAATGACTCTACAGCTGTGGTGAGCAGAAAAGCATCTCAGCATGCACAAAACACTGAACCTTGAGGTGGATGGGCTACGACAGCAGAAGACCACATCAGGTTCCACTCCTGTCAGCCAAGAACAAGAATCTGAGGCTATTATGGGCACGGACTCACCGAAACTGGATAGTAGAAGATTAGAAGAAAAAAAAAAATCACCTGGTCTATTTCCTGTCTTCAGTTGTCCATTTTGGGTGAGTCTGTACCCCTAATAGCCTCAGATTCCTGTTCTTGTCTGACAGGAGTGCTCAATGTGGTCTTCTTCTGTTGTAGCCCATTCACTGCAAGGTTTGATTGTATTATGCGTTCCGAGAGTGCTTATTTGAGTACTTCCTGTCTTACTGTAGACTTCCTGTCAGCTCAAACCAGTTGGGTCATTGGGTCCTCTGATCTCTCTCATCAACAAGGTGTTTCATCCTGCAGACCCTCTGCTCACAGGATGTCCCCCCCCCCCGCTGCATACTGTATAAACTTTAGATACTGTGTTGTGTGTGACAATCCCAGGAGATCATCCGTTTCTGAAATACTCAAACCAGCCCATCAACATGGCACCAACAACCATGCCATGATCAAAGTCACAGAGATCACCCCGTGAGCTCTTGGATCTGTATCCGCATGATTTTTTTTTTTTCCCATTGCGCTGCTGCCACACGATTGGCTGAATAGATCACTGCACGAATGTGAAGGTGTACAGGTGTTCCAAATAAAGTGGATGATGAGTGTAAATGATCAAAGCAAGTCTAAAGCAGGTTCCCGTACACTGATTCCCTTTTCTAATACACCAAATTCCACCTAAGACAGCCTTAGATAGGTGATGAGTTAAATCTGGCTTGTTAAATGAAGTGGAATTTGAAACTCTGCAGTGTTGTCGCCTTAACACGCTTGGTCCAAAGTCATATTCAGTCATATTTCTAATTCTATTCTATAGTTTTGAATAATTACTTTAAACATACTGTCCGTGCCAGATTTGAGACTGTCTTCTTTCGTTGACGATTCTGTAAATGGGAGGAAAAAAAAGGAAATTCACAGATGGCCAGACATCATATTTCTGCCAAGAATGCTCATATTCAGCTTACTTACCAAAGTTGTCCTTTTTGTTGTTTTGTTCCCTCCTACAGAAAGAAAAAAGTGACCATCTACGTGCACTAAAGATGATAAGAGCTCATTTGAGTGTGTGTCGATGATGGGCTGGGAAGTACACTGCAGCTAATACACTTTCTGACAGCTGGGAATTCGCCAGAAGCAAAACTCCTCCACTGTCCTCTGATGCCACAATGTCAAGTCTGGCTCTTAACGAGACTGGGCTGGAGGACTGCGGAATTGACGACTCCTTCAAGTACAACTTGTACGGTGTAGTGTACAGCATTGCCTTTGTGTTGGGACTCATCACCAACTGTGCTTCACTCTTTGTTTTCTGCTGTCGTATGAAGATACGCAACGAGACCACTCTCTTCATGACCAACTTGGCATTATCGGACTTGATATTTGTATTTACTCTACCTTTTAAAATCTACTATAACGTCAGGCGCCACTGGCCGTTTGGCGACGGGCTCTGCAAGATCTCCGGAGGAGCCTTCATCACCAACATCTACGGCAGCATGCTCTTCCTCACCTGCATCAGTGTGGACCGCTTCCTGGCTATAGTTTACCCCTTTAGATCGCGCTCCATCCGCACTCGCCGCAACGCTGGCATTGTATGTGCTCTGATCTGGTTGCTGATCCTGGGTGGAGGCATGTCTGTGACCTTCTTCTCTGCAACCAACCAGGCCAAAACCATCACCACTTGCTTCGAGGGCTTCTCCCAGAAAACCTGGAAGACCTACCTGTCTAAGATCACCATTTTCATTGAGGTAGTCGGTTTCCTCATTCCGTTGCTCATCAACCTGGCCTGTTCCTCCATGGTGCTACGAACACTGCGTAAGCCGGCTACACTTTGCCAAATTGGAACCAACAAGAAACGTGTCCTACGCATGATCGTGGTGCATTTAGCCATCTTCATTGTCTGCTTTGTGCCATATAACTCTGTTCTTTTTGTTTACGCTATGGTGCGCACCCAAGCCTTGGCAAGCTGCTGGCTCGAACGATTGGCACGAACTCTTTATCCTGTAACGCTCTGTGTGGCCACCCTCAACTGCTGCTTTGATCCAGTGGTATACTACTTCACCTCAGAGTCTTTTAAGAAGTCTCTGACCACAGGGAAATGTCAAAATAAACTGGAAAGTACACCACGCACTGAAGGGCCTGTGTCTAGCAAAGAGAACATAGAGACTGAAAAAGTAGAAGCTAACAGAGTGTCCAGCAATGGAAAAGAACAGGTTACCGAGACTCAGTTCTGAGTGGACAGAATATACAACAGCACCAGTATCCACATTTAAGAGGAGCTTTGCTAAGGACTTAGCACTAAGTATTTTGCTCAGCCAGAGGAAATGTTTGGAATTTGAAGCCTTCAAGCTCTCAGGCTGAATGCTTATAGAGATCAGTATTTAAATTTGACTGTAAAGGTCCAACACTGTTTTATGTCTCTCAGTTTATGGGAACAACTGTATGTTGAATAAAGTGGCTCCACACAAGTAGTGGCGAATGGTACAGTGCCTTCCACTAATATTGGCACCCTTGGTAAATATCAGTTTGAAATCCATGAGAGCAGAGTATTTGTGTGAATTTTTTGAACAAAATGTCAAAAGGTTTAACAATAAAGACAATTTTTCACAGCCTCCTTTGCTCATATTTACCAAGGGTGCAAAAATATAGCCAGTAGAGGGCACTGTGTATTAATGATTATATTTAGTCGATCAGCAGAGTGACATACTATTCTAATTGTTTTATACATATATATATATATATATATAAATCCTATTCTGGGTTTCTAGGTCTGAAAACTGTTTTTTTTTTTATTTTTTTAAACGAATTAGCACTCCTTAAATTAACTGATAGACATGTACACATGAACAGTGTGTGACTGTTAACCGCTAAACATTTAAACATGTTGGTGTGCACTTACATGCACAAATGCACTGAAGTAATGTTCCTTATTTTTATATTATGATCAATGTTTTTGTATGAAAGATAGGATTGAAGAACTGTCGGCTCCTAACAAAGCAGCACTTTTACATGTGGGATCTCTGAATGTCTTTTTACTGTAGATGCTGTAGGTTTTCAGGCAATTAAAATGTTTGAGACTGATTATGTCTGTCTTATCATTCAGTTACAGCATGAAGATCGAATACGTTCATGAACTGTGATTTGAAATTCCTGATTTAAAAGGAACTAAGCTAAAAAACTGCGATTTCACCCAGCAGCTGCAGAAGGGGCCCACTTAATATTTTTTATCCGTATACATGCTGACTCCCAGGCTTATCCCCACCCCCAGTGTGCTGATCTAGGGCAAAGCTGGGCGAAATCATATGACTTTAAGGTTTCACGAAGAGAGCTCAGAGGAGTGAGGACAAAATCTACAGTGGCTAACTCATGCAAGTGTATGTTGGAGATTTAAAAAATAATAATAATAACAGGCTTTCTGCAAAGGAAAGGGAAAAAGTTCAGTGTTCCCCAAATGCTTATTAAGATACCAGCAATGGGTTATTGTCTTGGGATTAGTCGTGCTGAGATTCAGGGAGCTGCCTTAATTCTCTTAATCTTGTTGTTATGGGTGCTTTCAGGCACGTACCCTCCACTTGCGGTCTCCAAATAAATTATTATTTATTGAACCGGAGCCGAAGCCAACACACGAACACCAGGAGGACTGCAAGCTCTCTGGTTAAACATGTAAGAGCTCACTGAGTGAAGAAAAGTCATATATTAAAGGGTGAAGAAAGGAAGTATAGATTTAACGTCAGTTACTGGCAATATTAGTAAGTCTTGTGGTATAATCCTGAAGACTTTTTATGTCAGCACTTGGATGATTGGAAAATCGTAGACAAGTTTATAACAGTCCGGTCACTTAAATATTTCAACAGAATGACTGAAAGCTTACGGAGGACCAAACCTGCAGAAATGAAAAATAAATATATAAATAAATAAATGTAATAGGAAAATAAACAAAGGAATAAATGACTTGATAAAACAAATATAAATAATTTTTAAGCCAATTGAATCCTAAATGTATTTTTCCTTCATTTATTATTTTCTGTATTTCCTTGTGAGTTTTATTTCCTTGTAACTTTTATTTGTTTATTCTTTTTGTCTTTATATTTCTTTATGCATTCATTTATTTTGATATTTATTTATTCCCGCATGTATTTTTTTCCCCCCAAATTTGATTATTTATGCATTTATTTGTTTCAACATTTTTTATTTGTTTTTGTATTTATTCTTACCTTTCTGTGTCTTGTATGATAATTAGGTGGGTTGGTCTTGCTTACCATCGGTTCATCGTAGAGTGAAGCGTGCGCTCGATAGGTCTTCACTTGTTTTTGGAGTGACGTCGTGGCGGACGCTTGACAAATTGCTAGACAGTTGCGCAACTTAGCAAACAAAGTGGATAACCAGGCATCAAATGACTGTGTTATTTAGAGTAGAGGTGCTTATTGATGTTTTAGGAGAGCTGTGTGCTTATATGAACGTCGAAGTACAGCCTGAACTGTTGCCCTGTATATTCAGAATCTGTTCAGTTCGAGTCCATCTTATTTACTTACGATAAGTACTGCTGAAACTTATCTCTCACTGCGTCAAACTGCTGGAAACTTTGCAGTGTTTGGTGTATGTGAAAGAACTCTCCAGCGCCTTTTTCCAGCAACTTTCAACTGTCTGTGTTGTGTGGTTAATAATGAGTTTGTGATTTATTCTCTTAGAGCTGATGCTTATACATTATACATTAACCAATGATAATGAGTCTTTATCGGACATATATACATTACAGCACAGAGAAAGTCCTTTTTCTTCGCATACCCCAGCATGTTATGGGGTCAGAGCGCAGGGTCAGCCATGATACAGCGCCCCCTGGAGCAGAGAGGGTTAAGGGCCTTGCTCAAGGGCCC
>JANDJT010000217.1:2613658-2630595 GCA_024331685.1 Stegophilus panzeri | reverse complement strand
ATCACATTTTATGACAAATTTATGCAGAAAACCATGAAATTCCAAAAGGTTCACATACTTTTTCTTGCCACTGTATAGTGAACTGTCCAGATAGATATATAGATAGATAGATAGATAGATAGATAGATAGATAGATAGATAGAGCTCTGATCAGCAACAAACTCATGCCTTGTTTGTGTTGAACGTCTCCTTGGTAACGCACTGCAATTGCATTTGTACATGTGTGCAACAACATATTTGGTCAATAGAGTAGGTCAAAGGAAGGAAAAAAGATTCTGCATGCTGAGAACAATGAGAAATATGCATTCTTGGAGGAAAGGTAAATAGTTTCTCAAATTTTTGGTGTGCAAAATGTTATTCTTAGTACATTCCAAAAAAGCAAAGTGCTTCTGAATTTGCAGCAGGTGAAACCAGTTGATATTCAAATTCGCAAATTCAGAGCCGCATTGTTGTGAAGGGAAGTTATTTACATCAAGCTCAATCATCGACCGGAATATTAACTGCACATTTCTTAGCATTTATGCATTTCTACATGACATAATGCATTGCTAAACGCAATTATTAATAATAATCAATGTGTAATTTTACCCTCACATCTTCATGAAATGCAGGAGGACCTGGCAACCTTGTGGTTTAGTAATTCTCTTGAACAAACAGGGGGGTTACAAAACACAAATATGTCAGCAATGAAATCTTATGTGGTTAGCTTGCATCTAAGCAGGCATCACCAACCCACATTGAAATGCTGAGTTTACACGCGTATGTAATTCTGTACAATTTTTATACCATCATTTGTATGTCATAGGTTTTTTGTTGTTTTTTTTTTTGTTTTTTTTCAATTGCTAACATGCATTGAAGTCACATTGTCAAAACACTTCACACAGTCAGAAAAACAGAAGTGTATGTGGACCAAACCATGAGTCATTTTTCATTGCGTTCTCATTCATACTCCACCACCTGCAAAACTGCAAAACATTTTTCAGCACACGTTTTTCAAACGCTAACACACTGTTCCCAAAAACTCTTAAAAAACACATTCAAAACAGAACGATGGCAAATGTCGGGCATTTCTGCAGTAACCGGATCGAAATATATAGAACATCTCAAACAGGTTGGTGTGGAAAGAAGAGTGAGAGGGAGAATGTATGGAAGACAAAGGAGAGGAAGACCAAGAGCAGTGGTCTTATCTCTGATGAGATAAGGGCCACAATTATTGACCATGTTGTAAACCTTGGTCTCTTTTTGAGAGATGCAACCGAATCCGCAGCGTTCACGTTGCATCAATAGTACAAATTTTCCAGCAAAACAGGTGAGATGTGCATCCTTCAATGATAATTGAACTACATATTACAGTATGTTCACAATTTTTTTTTTTTTTTTTTTTTAATTTTTTACATGTACTGACATTTTGAAATATATTGATTGTTTTGTGATTTTCAGTAGGATCCAACATTCAGGTTGCCTCCAACAGGAGGAAGAGGCAGAGTATTATCAGATACGCAGGAAATTGCCATTGTTGACATGGTAATTGGCAACAATGCAATAAAACTGTGGGAAATTCGGGACAGAGTGCTGGCAGACAATGTCCCTTTTGGCAATGTGAATACAGTCAGCACAACGACAATTTCCAGGGTCCCAGAGAAACCCCAAAATAAGGATGAAGCAGTTGTACGCTGTATCCTTTGAGAGAAAAGGTGAACGTGTGAAAGAACTCCGCTATTAATATGTCCAGGTGAGATGTCTGTTCAGTAACCAAACAGGGTACATGCTGTACACGGCTGTGCATAATGTAAAGTAGTGTTCAATTTGTGGATTTACTGTATTTTAGAGAGTAATGGAGTTGGAAGCCAGGCAAACTGCACATGCATTCATCTTTGTGGTTGAAGCTGGGTTTGAAAAACACGCCGCACGGGATGAAATGTGATTGGACAGAGAGCAACCGTGGGTGCCCCAGGCCAGAGAGGGGTTAACGTCACAATCTGTGCAGAACTGTCCAATCACAGTTTGCTGTTACATAAACCACTCATTGGCCTCTACAATACAGAGAGGCTCATTTTTTTCCTGGATGACCTACATAATCGACTTGTACCAGTGGGACAGAGAGGGGCAAGAAATTTTCCTTACCTTCATTGTTGTGTTGGATAATGTGGCATTCCAGTACTCTATTCCAGTTGCTACACATCCCAGTGTGTCAGTACTACAGTGTATCCCTGCCTCCAAACTCCCCCCTTCCTAAACCCCATAGAGGACTTGTTCTCTGCATGGACGTGGAAGCGTTATGACCAACATCCACATGACCAGATGTTCTTACGTGATGCCTGAATGCGGGGTGTGGAGACACTTCTCATGAAGACTGCCAGAGTTGGATTAGACATTCCAGAAGATACTTTCCAAGATGCATCGGCAGAGAAGACATAAGATGTGATGTTGATGAGAACTTGTGGCCAAATGCATGGAGAGAGGGGATCAGGTCAGTGTGTTATGAGTTGTTATGAGCGATTGGAAAAAAAAACCCTGCAATTTACATATATGTATTTTATACATATTGAATATTTATTTACAAATCTGTAAATGTGTTGTAATGAATAAAAATAAAAAGGTCTATATTTTGTGCATCATCATGAACTAACCTGATTATTTACATATGTATCAGCTGCCTGCAAATAAATACCTCAAATAAATACACAGCAGAATCATCTTTCGTAGCTCATCAACGAATAATTAAATACTGAATATGCTAATCTGTAGGAGGTTAAATACAAACGTAAAGTACACGGACATTCCAGGGCAGGCTGAGTGAAAATGCACCATCGTTAGACAAGTTGTTTTAAATAAAATTCTACAGTTCCTCCTTGGGAGGGTCATGTGACAATATTTGACAATCTGAGGCAAGTGGAAAGTTTACGCCCACATCAAGTTTTTGCAAAGTTTCGAGTTTTGGTTCTCTTGTAAGGTAAATACCCCAAACACACACACACACACACACACACACACACACACACACACACACACACACACACACACACACACACACACACACTGTGGCCATATGAGTATATTACAGCTCAGCATGCAACCTGTGGAAACATCTACATCTTTGACGGAGGCATTTGAAATAGCACCGAGCTTGAAAAGACCCTGATCCCAAACATCAGTCTTTAAAAGTCATGCACTTGCCCTCCTCCAGACATGACTCATAAGTGTGTATCTGCTGTTTCACACCACAACGTTCACTTGTTGTGCAATGAAAGAATAGTTTGCAAGGATAATATTTTTTATTGATTTTTTTTTTTTTTTTTTGAACTTGTCATCTTGAAAACTAGGCTATTAATTCTTTACATTTCTATATTTCTGTTCTGAAACTTTTCTTTGAATGGTGGCTTGTGATACTTGCACGCCTCCCCTGTGGAGGTTGTTTGTGATGCCAGTGACTGTTGTTTTGGGGGGTTTATCTTCACAGCTCTCACAATCTTTCAGTCATCAACTGCTGTGGTTTTCCTTGGCCAGCCTGTTCGATGTCTGGTTGTTAGTACACCAGTGGTTTCTTTCTTGTTCAGGGCATTCCAAATGGTTGTGTCGGCTATGCCAGCTTTTGTGCAGTGTTGCTGATCGATTCTCCCTCTTTCCTCGGCTTCAAAAAATGGCTTGCCGTTCTCCCATAGACAGCTCTCTGATCTTCATGTTGGTTTATCCTTTTTTAACAGCAAATGCAGTCTTCACAGGTGAAACCAAAGGGCTCAAAGCAAGAGTAGACATTCAGAACTATTAATTGTTTAAGCAATCAATCAAGCTGGGCAACAAGAAACACCTGTCATTCACATGTTCGAATATTTCTGATCACTTGAATAATAGGCGGTTTCGAACAAAATGCGCCATGTTTTAAACTGTTTAACACATCTAGATGTATATATCAGGAAATGAAAGCTGATATTCTGATCTATCGTCTTATATTCATCTGTTTGATCTCACACCCAAATGTCTTCAGTGTATAACAAAAACAGAAAAATTGGTCTTGCCATTCTGAAACTTTTGGAGGGGGCCGTATATTATTTTGTACAGTATATGTATTAGTATTAAACATTACTGTTCTTGTTTGTGAGCATACATAAATTCCTTAAATACCAGAATTAGGGAAGTTCTGCTGTAAAAAAAAAAAAAAAAAAAAAACCACTCGTGTTGACTTGGGTCATCTAATTTTACTGGCCATTTACTGCTGCATAGGATGTAACTGAATTCCAGAGTTCATACATAATCAGAAATCTTATGTCTTGCTGCCTATGGCCCAAGTAAAGGTAGTGCAGTATTGTCAGAACATAAGAAAAGGTTACTCAGCAAACAGTGGCTTACATCCGTAACATTCTTAACACATAAGGCTACAGTTTTGCTTGAAATACTGTGAACCCTTTAGAATTTTCTATATATCTGCATAAATATGACCTAAAACATCATCAGCTTTTCACACTCAGGTGTGTCAATCAGGTGTGAGTGAGCGCCATGTTTTATTTAAAGAACAAAGTCCGATCTTCACGACGCCATGTTTGTGGAAGTGTATCATGGCACGAACAAAGGAGATTTCTGAGGAACTCAGAAAAAGAGATGTTGATGCTCATCAGGCTGGAAAAGATTACAAAACCATCTCTAAAGTGTTTGGACTCCACCAATCTACAGTCAGACAGATTGTGTACAAATGGAGGAAATTCAAGACCATTGTTACCCTCCACAGGAGTGGAGACCAAAAAAGATCACTCCAAAAGCAAGACGTGTAATAGTCTGTGGTACCCAGGGTAATTCTAAGTAGCTAAAGGTCTCTCTCACATTGGCTAATGTTAATGGTCATGAGTCCACCATCAGGAGAACACTGAACAACAATGGTGTGCATGGCAGCGTTGCAGGGAGAAAAACACTGCTTTCCCAAATGAACATTGCTGCTCCTCTGCAGTTTGCTAAAGATCACGTGGACAAGCCAGAAGGCTATTGGAAGAATGTTTTGTGTATGGATGAGACCAAAATAGAACTTTTAGGTTTAAATGAGAAGTGTTGCCATCATTGATGGAACAATGAATTCTGAATGATATATTTATAATAGTAAAATAACGGCTCATTACAACATATGGATATAGAACACATCAGATCTTGAGAAGAGGCTACAGCACAGAAAGAACACGCTGCGTTGAACACTTTTCAGCTAAGAACAAGCACATGGCAAGTGATCATGTGCTACTGTGGTAGCATTATCATCAAAACAAAAATGCATGGATTCATTCTGCTAATAAGTTAGACTGGTGTTGCACAGCATAAAAAAATATTTTTATCACATACATTTTCATTGTATGTGACTATATTTACCCTTTAATGGTAGATACGTACAGCAGAATGTGATGTCACAGATCATCTCTTTCACAAGCTAATTTTGTAATCTTCACTATACATCACAGACCTGAATATGTCCTCAAGTCTCACTTCATTAGAATAGATTTGGAATGAAGTGAAAAGCACATGAACTACCTCACCAGTGACTTATTATATCCACACTATAAGAATTTTAATGTCAACACAGTGAAAGAATTGCGTTGGCTTTATACTGTAGTGCAGTGGCTCTAACGTTCTTAATACTCAGGGGACCTGGTCGAAATAGTTTCCATTCAACAACGAGGATTTCAATCAACATGAGCTTGATATATGACTCGTTTGCATGAATTACATAGCTGTAACACAACAGGAAATAGACTTGATTGCGAGCCTAGTGAGTGTATACTTATATCTCAGGCTGACATATGAGAAAATCCATGACGTTTGGAACTTTCTTTGATTATTTAATAATGAAAAAGATCAGGGTCAAGAACAGGTCATCCCGTTGATATACAGTATTAGAAATGAAGAACTGAGGTGCCCACGTATAACTGGTGGTAAAGCGCACAGTCACACACTCTCACACTCATTACAGTACTTCAGTATACATGGTTCACTGTATCGGTATTTCTTTAATAGTATAATTAACCACAGTACTTTTACTTGGGTTTTTAAAACAATAAAATCCCACACTTATTTTTCACCATTAGAGTAAAAAAATTAATAAAATACAATGCATTTCACACTAGTAAACTATGAACCAATTATAAGACAGTATTTGCACATTTGAAATAATTCAACTTCGTGAGCTGATCAAAATAAAGGAGCGTCATGTCGAAAGTCGACACTTCTCGAGCCAAAATACTTAATCAGGAGAAACATCTGAGATAGCGGAGACGGAAGTTAATGTTCAGTTTATCAAGTATCTTTGGTTGTAAATGCTTGGAGAAAAAGAACAAAAAAAACCCCACAGTGGTAAGGTGCTGCAGATTAAGTGCTAATTAAATTAATGTGCTGCAAAGTAGAGACATCGGCATATCACGGTTCGACATCTAAATAGCTGAAACGTGTACAGATAAACCTTTCGCTAGCTGAGAGAGCTAGAATAGCTAGCCAGATCTTCGGATGTTTTACAGTAAGCTCTGTATTAAACTCAAGATGTCAGAATACTCAGAATAACGTGTAACGTGTTCCTTGACAGGCAGCGAACTACGTAGCTAGAAACGTGTAGGAATTAACTAACAAATATATACACCTGTCTTTATATGTTGTTGCTAATCCGTACTGTATGTTGTTTATGTCAGCATCGCTCACTTGGTTAGTAAGCACAATTGTTCCCAAATGCACTCCTCTCCTCAGATAGACAACATTTTCATATGAGTTGTGCCAGTTGTAGACATATCAAAACGCAATGATGACTTATTTACTCTTACCCGAGCAATTTAAAGAAAAAACATCACTACTCTTACTTTTACTTGAGTGAAGTATTACTACAATAGCAGTATTTTTACTCAAGTGTGTCTAGTGAGGATTTCCCATTGATTAATTAAGAATGCAGCTAATGAATGCTATGCTACACACAAATCTAACCCTAACCTTCACAAAAACAAACAACTTAAAACACACCCTCCTCCAAACACAACACACAAATTACTGCATAACTGAATATTATTTACATTTACGGCATTTGGAAGACACCCTTATCCGGAGTGACTTACATATATCTCACTTTATACAACTGAGCACGTGATGGTTAAGGGCCTTGCCCAAGCGCCCATTAGTGGCAGCTTGGTGGTGCTCTGAGTTGAACTCATGACTTTCTGGTCAGACGTCCAATGCCTTAACCATTGAGCTACAACCACCACTGTGATCATTCTCTGTGTAGTCAAACTAGAATATTAAAAAGGAAATGAAAAGGCGATCACCTGTCTGAGTCCACGTACCAATGAGAAAAAGACTTGCTTTGTAATGCTGTGCTTAGTTTGTAATCTGACCGTTTCACCTGCCAACGACACTTAGCGATCGGACAAAATGATTGAACCTCTGACATCATGTCTTGTCAGTTACAGAATAAAGCTTCTTCAAAGCATGTCCCAGGAACAGAGAAACCATAATTATAACTAGTAACCGGTTTTACAGCCATGCAGTCAAAGCTCAGAGGCATGACACAAACAAAGCCAGAATTTGAGGAACAGCAGGGAGTTACATGGCGTTACACGAGCAGTCGGAGATAAAGACTCTAAAAAGGCATTTGTACTCTATCTTTGGAAGGTCCATGCAGAGGCAGGAGCTGAATTCTGGAGTACCGTTTACTCAGTGGCTGCGGACAATGGCTGTTAATACGAAAACGCACTTGAGGAGAAAATAAAACTGCATCAGACAGCCCATACGGGGTAAATCTGATAAGACGCCACTTCCTCTTTGGGGAGGTGAAGAGAAAACGGTAGCATTTTTCGCGTGTAAGCATTTGACATCAACAGTGCTGGAAGCCACAATCTCTGAATTCTGCACTCTCTGCACCTGAAAGGTAGGGCTTCCACAACACATGACAGCAACAACTAAAGCTAAAAAGGGAACTGATTCTTTGTGTATTCTTTATTTAGTTGAACAGACAACAATTTTAACAAAGTAGATTAGGCTAAAAGTAGCCTTTATTCATAAATCTTTTGATTGAAGGTGTAAACGAAAATGATTGTGGTTTTTTTTGTTGTTGTTGTTTTTATTGTTTTTTTCTGTGATAACCTGCTCATTCTAGTTGTGACTGTAACGTACTGTCATGTGTAGTAAGCTGGAAATAAAAATGCTTAACGCCTTAGAACAGAAATTTGTCGAGACACAGAGTATTTCTGTGATGAAAAATGGCCAGAGAGTTCAATATTGTGTATTCATAAACAATGTATTTTTCTATAACGTTGATACTAGTCCATGTCAGTCAAAAGAATACATGGCGAAGTGCGTAATGTGTGCGTAACCTTTTAAAGTCAATCCAAAAGTAAATTGATAGCTCACCTGTCGAAGATAGCTTTGGGTAGAAATGCTTTGAAATCAGTTCTGGAGCAATAATTGTCAAATGTTCAGAGAGTAAACGTTAGCTTGTGTAACGTGCAAGTTTCTCAACCAGGTCAGTGGCTGGGCAACAAACACATCTTGTGTACAGTACAACCTCAGTCATGGTTTAAATACAATATAGTAACAGGAATTCAAAATAACACCATGCATTGTAGCAGTCCTCACACCACAAACCCTTACGATGACAAACGAATGCAATAGCATTACACTAGCAATACACAGTCAGTGCCTGGTTATGTTCTTGTGCACTTTCATTATGCCACATTGCAATTTTCAGTCCGTTATGAAACCTCCTTTCTGAAACCAGTGCAGGAAGGGAGTTGGCACTTGTGAAAGATGATTTAAGACTTCTGTTGAAGGAACCTTGCGTTGCTGCATGGTATTGCATACGTGATAGAACCGATCTCTGTTCGCAAACCATTCAAAATGACCATCGTAAATTCTTTGTGAGCAGAAAAAGAAAAGTAGTTTGTGCTTGGCGTCTGTTCCGTTACAGTTTCCATCTAGAAATCATTCGAATCAAGTAACCATGTGTCATTTAACAGCTCGATAACAGATCGAACAAGAATCACTGATTCCTTGCAAGCATTTAAAAAAAAACAAAAAAACAACTCATTGTGTCATTAATCATTTTAATATCATGTGTTGTACTGCACAAAGTTTATCATGAATAATGACTTGTGAATAATAATAAAGCAACTGTAATATTTATTAATAATTCTAAAATAAAAAAAATAAAAAACATGATCAAAACGTTAAATGCCTGAATAAAGTGAATCCCTTAAATGATTCCTTATTTTTATGTAAGCTATAGCTAAGCCGCTAATTATTTATGAAATGTTATTTAAATCAGAATTGTATTATTTCTCTTATAATGTAATATGGAAACACAAAATTCTAAATCAGGTTGTTGTGCATAGATTTGTTCAAAACAAAGTGTGTGCGTCTATGTATAGTCCTTTTATGCAGTGATAACAGGAAGTGGTATGGTAGTAAAGCTCAGGGGAGGAGGGACCTCTGCTGTGAGGGGCAGATATGACCTGAGCTTTTGTTGCAGTTGTACAGCACAGCACATGGCGTTATAATAAATAGCGACACTTTCATTACAACTTGATTATGTTATCAACTAATTACTCATACCGAGTGATTACCAACACATTACACTTGAAAATGTGATCGTAGTGTATACATGATCAATCTTACACTGGACTATCCGAGTGGTGAGGCCAGAAATTGAATAGTGGGTGGGCCAGGGTTAAACAGGGTGGGCAAGGGTTTGAAAAGCAAACTCAAACCCAAAAGTCACTCAAAAGAACTGAAATGATTGTAGAATGTGGCCAACAACACTTCAGTTCACACAACACATAGTGTTGTCAAAATTCACACACACAAGCAACAGTTGCCATAGATGCAGCAGATAAACGTTACACATTTCTCACTCTATAGACCTAACCCGTGCACAATGATAAACTCATAAAACAAAGACCTAAAAAACGCTAATAACACGGAGCATCACACAATGTTTTTTTTTGTTTGTTTGTTTGTTTTTAATTTCATTGCAAAACAAGAATGACACTCTTTACTGTTTCAAATTCACTGCAGTGTATATTACAGGAATGAACCAGACATGGTTCAATAAGTTTTATGCCATTGTTTTTGATGACCGTTTCAACGAGTGCAGCTTCCTGCACATGAGTGAACATTCTATCTTGGGTTAGGGTTAGGGTTAACCCTAACCCTAACCATAACCCTAACCTCCCACCTGTCGGAGGTAACAGTTAGGTCCTAAGCAGAATTACAAACGCAACTAGACCGGTACATTTCTTGAAGAAAATGTGAATGGTGCTTGCCGTGGCGAAACCGGGATGGGACGCCAATACGTTCGAGAGCCGGACAGTTAGGGCGCCAGCACTGTTAGAGCTGGCCGTGTAGTGCGCCAATATTTTTTTAGAGCCGACCGTCAAGGGCGCCAGTACTTTTTGAGAGCCGGCCGTGCGGGGTGCCAATACTTTTCAGAGCCGGCCAGATAGGGTGCCAATACTTCTGAGAGCCGAACAGATCGGGTGCCAATACATTTTAGAGCCGACCGTGTACGGAGGCAAAACTTTTTGAGCTTTCTCTTTAGAGGGCCGATACTTTCGCGACTCAATGCAAGTCTATGGGAAATTTTCCGACTTTGAGCTTCCGTAGCAGGAATTCCGGCATTCCGATCGCTTATAAAAGTCATAGCACACCTCTCCTCAATAAGCCGATCGATTTGACACCTCACCCGTCGATCTCCCACAAACGGTGCGGGACTAGTTACGCTTTAAAAAAAAGTGGAAGAAGAACAATAATAATAATAATAATAATAATAATAATAATAATAATAAGTATGCCGAATAACAATAGTAGTGCTTTTCCAGCACCACTAATTACACACAAGTGGGTTTGGAGGCTTTGCTCAATGTACTTCTTTCACCACGCATACGTACTCCTCTCCCTCTCCCTCTCCCAGCCAGTCTTCTTCCTCTGTTAGCCACTTCATCTCTGGCTCCATGTTTACATTACCGTATGTACATTATTCCTAAAATGTCCCCTTTTGTATACATGGTAATGAATTTGAAAGACTAACACCCCGGTAGGTGCGGATCAGCTGTGGTCGGTCTAATCGTTTTGCTAGTACTTCTATTTAAAAAAAAAAATATATATATATATATATATATATATATTTGGCATATATGTTTCAATACAGAAATGTAGCAAATTGCTGTCTTATTCAGTTTTGTGTTGGGGCTTGAACTAAAGTTGAACAGGTTTGAAAAGACTAGGCCTATGTAAATATGTGCAAATTGGCCTGTGGGCGAATAGAGTTTCGCTAATGGTTGTGTTTAAGTGAGAAAAGAATTCATGTCATTCGAAAGATTTAGTCATGGAATGCATTTTGTGCTAAAAGGAATGAAAAATGATCCACAGTTTAGCCCATATAGACTGCTGCTGTGCTCGCTGTGTGAAGAGTTTTGAAAACATGGCTTAGGTATTGAGAAATAGGTCCTAGTGATTATTAAAAAAAACAAAAAAAACAAAAAAAAAAACAACCTGTAGACAAGTGAAATGAGGCGTGGCTCCTGCTTGGTTGGAATGAAAGCCTGCCCTTTGTGGATACGACTGAAAACATCTGCTTTAGACTATGTAGGCTTATGACATTAAATTGCAAGGGAACATTTAACCAATGAAATCAGGACAAAATATTGTTTCAGAACAAACCAACAAATCACACAAATTGTTGTAGCAAACAAGTCTTTTAAATCTAGTAGGGGAACCGTTACCGTCTGTCTGATCAATCTTTGTTCGCGGGGACATTTTAAATCATTTTCTTAATCGTTTTTATTACAGCTAGAAATGACTTTGTTTTAGCATCGCACCACGAAATCCTCAACAAACCACAGTTCTGTTCTTTCAGAAGGTTTATGTGGGATTATATGCTGTGAATCTACACAAAAGTGCCCATAATACTGATATTTGCGATTGCATAATCCCCCCCCCATTGCAAAGTGCACAGTAAAAGGGTCATGTGATCCCAGTATGAACATACCTATTCTTAAGTCTCAGAACATTCCAGCAAACAGCACCATGATGGAATCCTGGACAAAGTTCAGCAAGGACTGGTTATAGAAAAAAAAAACTCTGAACATCCTGTAACGCAACATTACTACAAATTTTTATTTATTTATTTATTTATTTATTTATTTATTTATTTATTTTCGTTTAGCTTATTTAACTTTTTTCACTAAGTACCTTTTACAAATCAGTTTTTATTCATTCATTTACTGTGGATTATTAATTACTTTTATTCCACTGTATACATGATTCTGTTCTGAAAATGTCACAGAAACACTGGAGCCTTGCAAAAGTAACGTAAAAAAATAAATAAATAAAATAAATAAATAAATAAAAGCAAAAATGCATTCCTAGCAGTAGTTAAAAGTGAATGCTCATAGAGTCTAAGATGTTCTGACTAAGACAAGAAAAACATTAAACATCAACAACAGTCCCTGCATGCTGATGAGGGCCAGCACACCCACGTTTTCTCCACAGCATGCGGAAACCACGCTTAAACAATTCGCGCTGTATACTCAGTTTGCATCAACGCGACAACGAATATAAGTGTTACATTTCAAAGGTAAACGTTTCAACTGATGACTTTTGGAACCGGAAAAGAAATATTTCTTTTCCAAACGAGATATTTCTCACAGGACTCTCTCATCTCATCAGATACGAGCTCTCAGATGTAATAATAAATAAGCTGATGTACAATATTATATGTTAGATGCTTCTGAAATGTTTTATTTGGAATTAATTTCATACGATCGCTTTAAACGAACCACTTCAGTAGAATGTTGCTCTACAGATATTATGCAATATATTATGAATAGACATATTTTTGCATAATTACTTTGGTAGATGTCTTCTTGTACTCATGCAACTTTGCTCCACAGCTCTGCTCAGTCTTCTCTGTATTTTATACCGTTATTAAAAAAAAAGAATAATACTTCAGGTAGCCACAGCTTTAAGGAAAGCATGTGTAATTGATGAAATGATGTCTATCTGTGTGTGGCAGCAGTGTAAAAAGATATCTGTTTTTTTTTGCACTTCCAGCTATCACGAAAGAGCTCTGATAAATGACTCTACAGTGTCATGATGTCTTCCAAGATTGCCTCAGATATAGAGGTCAACATCTCCAATTGTATGAATCAAACTGCAGATGACCAGTGGCAAAAAAGCATGAATACGCTCTACACCTACGTCTACCTGTTCATCTTCATCCCAGGCTTGATAGGGAACAGCCTTGCTCTCTGGGTGCTGTGTCGCTTTATAAGGTCAGTTTTTCTTAAATTCCTTTCTCATGATTCTTCTCAAACATATTAAAGATCTGCTGTGTGAACTACTTCATGCACCCACGACTTACTTAATGACTGTAAACCTGGCTAAGCCTCCTAATAACATTTTGACTCATGATGTTCGATACACTTCATTCACTTAATGACAGTATTACACTATCATATATGAGAAAGTCACTCGGTTGCTTCTATGTTTTACAGCAAGAAGACCAAAGCCATCATCTTCATGATCAACCTGGCCATTGCTGACCTGGCCCATGTCTTGTCCCTGCCATTGCGCATCTACTACTACATCAACGCCACCTGGCCTTTTGGAAAGGGGCTGTGCTTGCTCTGCTTCTACCTGAAATATCTTAACATGTATGCTAGCATTGCCTTCCTGGTCTGCATCAGTATACAACGGTGTGCCTTTCTGATGCGCCCCTTTTGTGCCAGACGATGGATGCGGCGCTATGATGTTCGCATTAGCGTAGCTGTGTGGTTGGTGGTTGGTTTATGCTGCACTCCTTTCATCTTGATGAGAAGCTCCTCGTCAAACCCAAAGAAAAATGAAACCTGCTTCAAGGACTTGCCTACGAGGAAGCTGGACCTGGGAAAGGCAGTGGCCATAATGTCATTCGCCGAGCTCCTGGGCTTTGTGGTCCCGCTGGCCATCATCCTTTTATGCTCCTACTTCATCATTCAATCTTTGAAGCAGAGCTCGAGGCCTGGTATTTCAGTCAACGACGTGAGAAAGGCCCTGCGCATGGTCTTAGTGTGTACCGGCGTGTTCCTTGTCTGTTTCGCCCCCTACCATATCAACTTCTTACTGTACATGATGGTTTCTCAGGACCTCATTACCCACTGTCCTTTGCAGCAAGCGGTTAACAAGTTCCATCCAATCTCACTGTGCATTGCCAGCCTCAACTGCTGCCTGAATCCACTCATATACTACTTCCTGACCACAGAGTTCCAGCAGCAGCTCAGTCGCCAGGGCAGCTCTATATTAAGAGGGCGGCTGATGAGTATGGAGAGTACCTCTTCGTATAGAGAAGCGCTTCCCTGATGGCCATGGATGGCCACTTCCTCCTACAGAAAAGTACTTCTTTGAGGAACATAGCAAGGACCTCCTCCCACAGAGAACCACTTCCCTGATGAGCATGAAGAGCACCACTTTATATAGACAAGAACTTTCTGATGAAGAGGTGGAGAACACGTCCCCTATAAAAAAAAAGAGAGAGAGATGATGTAGTGATTGATGTACAACGCAAAAGGAATTAAGAGAAAACATTTTTGCAATGAACAATAAAACTAAAGAAATACTGTGACTAGATTAAGCTCAGATATTGACTGTTTAGTTGCTGAAAAGTAGGCACACAAATCTGCCTCAAAACATCAACAAACAAACAAACAAAAAAGTCCTGTGCAAGAACCGTATAGGAACGAATTTGCAATATGCGTCCCCATATCATCATACTGCGTCACAGTACGTCACAGTGACAGACAAAGGAAACCACAGTACCAAAGCCAGACATGGTCAGATTCACCTTGTATATGCATTTTAAAACAGTTCTGCTTTAAAATGCATGGCTTTAAAGGACTTTTCCATATTCCAATCCATTGCATCCTTAAAAGTGATGGAAAGACAAATGGCATTGTAAGCAACCCTGATCAAATGTTCTCTGAATATTGCACTTAAACGAGCGTGCTGTAAATAAGGACTTATAGAAAGTAAATATGCTTCCGATAATACAAAGCTGAATATAGTCATATCTTGTGTCATAAAATCACTGACAGCAGCGTATTGAAATCGAAATGTTTGCCGTGGAGTCATTTTGATGTCATATTTAGCGTTTTGCTCGTGTATTGAAATGCAGTTTAAAACGCACAAAGATCTTTATCTGAAATGATGAACCGAAACAGAAATGGTTGTAAGAATCACTGTAAATAAAATCAAGCATGGTTAACATTATCCTGTTCCTGATTGTTTGTCATATAATACGTGATTTCTCATCCGACGTATTAATACACATCTGATAAATACACGTTGATACGTTTGTCTGGGTTCCTTATTAAGGCTCAAATATCAGCTTCTTATGTTGTGCAGGTTTCCTGAGTGTATTTTCCACCAATCTGTCTCAGGAGATCACCTCAAAGTTCAATAGAGAGTGAGAAATTACTGATCTTTGCTGTGACTCACTCATCTGCTTGTTTTTGCTTCATGTACATGTACACTGTAACATGTGCAAGTGGAGGAAATGTGTGGGCAAATCATGCACATTGCTGAAATGTGACATATTTCACTTCAAACTGTGTGGGACTGACTGTGTAACGTAAACTCATGCATGTAACAGCTGAACATGAGCCAAGCCTTGAGGTTTACAGTTAAACTGTCACTTCACAAGCACACACACACACACACACACACACACACACACACACTATGGCCAAATAATGAACTTGGTTTGCTCATATGCACCATATTGACACAGTAAACAGTGGTGTTATATAGACATATGTGTGTGTGTGTTTTACTGAATAATGTACTTTAAACTGAATAAATGAAGCAAACGTATACATTCAGTAACAGTGAAGGAACATATTACAAGAGTAAGGACCCTGTGTGAGTTCCAGAGGGTTTAAAGGGTTAAACAAAATCTAACAACATATAGTTTTATCAAGTTAAGCTGCTATGAACTTCTCTGTCTTCAACAGATGAAAAATTACACATGGCCACCCTTTATCATTGACTTTTAATTAAACTGATCAACTGTGGCATCTTAAAGCTGCTTCAGGGACCTCCAAAAAAGTGACATGACTATTTATGATGTGTTTTCGATCCTACCGTGTAATATCAAACCACTGTCAAGGCTATCGAATATAACCTTAGCCACAAAGTTTACAGATGAAACAAATGATGATCTGAAAGTGTCCTACAGTTTAAAAAAGAAAAAACTCTTTCACTTTCACTTCTGCCTGCCTGCTGTGAGCAAAATAAATGATGGTATGTTCAACAGGAAAGGTATAATGAGATATCTGTCACACTGAGAATATAGTATACGGTCGTTTTAGCTGATTCTCAGAAATAACCCAACGGCTTGAGAATAAAAAGTATCGTATTAATTGTAATAAACACTTTTGACATGAGTTGCAATAATGTTCCATTGCAATCAGTGCATCAGAAGACATACTAGGTGAGAAATAAATGATGAAATACATATGACATATGGCCAACCTGAACATCACACCCATTTATGGTTCTTCCGCAAACTGCTGCTATAAACTTGGAAGCACACAGTTATATAAAATGTCTTTGTATGCTGTAGCATTATGTTCCAGCATGACAAGTGAGGTCCAAAAAGTCACAAAATGAGGTCCATGAAAACGTGGACCAACATATCAAGGTTAGAGTGGAAGAACTCGACTCTTTCAGCAGGCTAATCGTTCAGGAACGGTTTGAGGAACATGACAAAGAGTTCAAGGTGTTGACTTGGCCTTCAAATTCCCCAGATCTCAATCCCATCGAGCGTCTCTGAGATGTGCAGGACAAACAAGTCTGATCCGTGGAGACCCAATCTTGCAATTTACAGGACTTAAAGGATCTGCTGCTAATGTCTTGGTGCCAGATACCACAGCACACCTTCAGAGGTCTTGTGGAGT
>JANDJT010000217.1:2567714-2610082 GCA_024331685.1 Stegophilus panzeri | reverse complement strand
GTCAGGTGACTGTGATGGCCCTGTAGAATCTTCCAGAACTTCTTCTGCAACCAAGCCTTGGTGGAATTTGAGGTATGCTTGGGATCATTGTCCTGTTGGAAGGTCCAATGACGTCCAAGCTTCACCTTCCTCACAGACGGCATGAGGTTTTCTCCTAGGATTTCCCGATACTTCAATGAATCCATCTTGCCTTCGACAAGCTGCAGGTTTCCAGTGCCAGAGGATGCAAAGCAGCCCCAGAGCATCACTGAGCCACTACCATGCTTGACTGTGGACAGAGTGTTCTTTCTTCATTCTTCTTCCTCAAGACATACCGCTGATTCATCGTGCCAAAAAGTTCCAGTTTAGTTTCATCGCTCCACAGAACAGAATCCCAAAACTTCTGTGGATAATTTATATGATTTTGAGACAAATTTTCTTGTGCTTTTGGGTCAGTAGTGGTGCACGTCTTGGAGTTCTGGCCTGGAAACCTTCTGCGTTTAGTACGTTCCTTACTGTGCTCACTGAAACCTCAGTGCCTGTTACACCAGGTCTTGCTGCAGGTCTTTTGCAGTCACTCGAGCGGTTTTCACAACCTGCCTTCTCAGAAATCTGCCTGCAGCCACTGATAGCTTCCTTTTTCTGCCCCGTCCAGCTATTTCATCAATTTTTTACCCCTAGCCAGTTCAGGTGTTTCATATGTTTCAGCTCAAGCACACCTAGTGCAACTAATGAAGCCCTTGATTAGTTTATATCAGGTGTGCATGAGACAACACCTGTTTTGCATATTTGTGCTGTTGTGAGGGATTCTATTCAGGGGGGTGAATAATTTTGAAACTGGAGAAGTCATTATAAGTTGCATTTTCAGTTGAATTTATTGAAACCACTTGAAGCATTCGTTTCAATCGCTTTTGTTTGATTTGTTCATTGCAAACAGCTGAAAGTCTGTCAATTTTCACAATAAACCTGATTTGCACTGGGGGTTGAATAAGTTTGATGGCAACTGTATATTGAATATATAAAATTATAGTGAACATTATAAAATTATAGCATGTTATAGTAACCTCAATAAAACAACCAAAACAAATATAAATGTAAAATTTTGATATTTCTTATGTTTTATACAGCTAAAAGAGCCTGGGGTCGGTCAACTTGACCCCAAAGCACACCGATGCTACAAAATATGTACAGGACACTGAAAAAATATCATCATGTTAATTTTATGTTTACAGAGTTGTCCCCGTTAAATTAGGAAAAGTCATTAAATCTGAAGCAAAAAAAAAATAAAAAAAAAATGATGTCAATCATGTATTCACAGACGTAAAACATTGAAAGGGGTCAAACTGACCCCAAAGATAATAGGAGGGTTAAAGCAATTTTGATGCCCACCAGTGGGACTAATTGGTACTTCTTGTGCAAAGGTTATGTTCATTGGGTATTTTAATGATAAAGTTAAAATGCATGTGAGAATGATTGATTGGACTGATAAAAAAAAAAAAAAAAAAATTCTGATACCATTTAAATGAAATATATGGACAGTCTAAATGAAAATGTAAACAAAATATGGTTGTTGTTTTTTTCATGGAAATGTAATTTAGTAGAAGTACAATTATTCAAAGGAAATAATACTTAAGTACAATAATGAAGTGTAGTGCTTTCCACCACTACTCCACACTATAGTGCATGTGCATTGGTAAGCAAAGAGCCTTGAAACTCATCCCATTTATGGCATTTGGCAGACGCCCTTATCCAGAGTGACTTACATTTATACAATTGAGGGTTAAGGGCCTTACCCAAGGGCCCAACAGATTTAGCTTGGCAGTGCTGGGGCATGAACTCCTGATCAGTAACTCAGAGCCTTTAACCACTGGGCCACCACTGGGCCCCATCCCAGTATTTTCAACAACACTTACTAAAGACAGTAATTTAACTGTCTGCTCAGTTCTGTGCAATATCCAAAATCTACATTAATATCTTGTCCTGATGGCTTTATTTTCCTTCCAGCCCATACATAGTATATACAATATATTGAATATGCCTCAATATATCATTACTAGTGATCAAATGTGCATGTTACATATTAAATCTATCATACCAAATGACAATTTCTTGACAAAGACAATCTTATACAACCTTATAGGCTGTCATTTTGCAATATATTTTTTCTTTGCCAGTGTGGGTCCTTGGCTAATTAGTTGCATGCAAACCCAACCTACTCATCATTGGACATAATGTACAGGGCTAAAATGAATCTCCTATAAACTTAAAGTAACTAAAGAAACTACAGTCATAACTTTTGCTCCATGACTCTACCTTTTATTTATGTCATCACCAACCAGATGCGTGTGCCATTGGTAGCAGTCATTAGCGTTCAATTTCTATTTGTTTACTTTTATAGTATTATTGTACCTAGAACACAAATACACATTACACTGGATGAAGGCCAAATGTAGCGCTGCATGTACTCCAGATTCACATAGCACAAACCGATCATTTTACAGATCTGAGACAAACCATGTTCAACACCGGACTAGATTAACAAAGAATGTTGTTAGAGCTGGTCCAAACGTGGTGCAGGCTCAAATGTTAGTTTTAATATCTGACCTCAAATGTGGCACAGGAACCCCAGTTCAAACTCAAGACAACATTGGCTCTGTAGTCACATCCGGCATAACCATTTATGAAAGCAAAAATGATTATAAATATGGAGGAAACTGGAGATCCCAGAACATGGGGAGAACAAGTTCAACTCCACACAGGCAGTAATTTAAGTTCAGGATTGAACCAGGGTCCCTGGATCTGTGAGGTGGCAACCCTACCCACTATTCCAGCATGCACAGTGGCATAGTGGTTAGCATGTTTGCCTCGCAAGTCTGAGATTGGGGGTTTGATTCCTGCCTCAACACACACACACACACTGGGTACTCTGGTTTCCTCCCCAACAGGCTGATTAACATCTCTACCTTGTCCGTAGTGTCTGAATGGCTGTGTGAGTGATTGTGCCCTGGGATGCGTCGGCACCCTGTCCAGGGTGTCCCCCGCCTCCTTCCCTGAGTCCTCTGGGATAAGCTCAAGGCTCCCCACAACCCTGTGTAGGACAAGCAGTACAGAAAATGGACAGATAGCCAATATAAAACTAGTGCTTCTGCCATGTTTTGAGAATGGTTGTTGTAGACAAGCAGGTTTGGGGAGTCACTCTTTTAAATTATACATATATATTTTTTCATACTCCCCACAGTAAACAGACACACTTGTGTCACATGTAAAAGTGACACTAAGACAATAACCAAAAACCGAGAAGTGCCTGGACATACAGTCGTGTGAAAAAATAAGTACACCCCGTGGAAATGGTTGCGTTTTTTATTATTATTAAATATTTGGACCAACAAACATTTGATCATCTTTGAAACCGTGCCTATTTATAAGGTTGATAGACTTGAACAAAACCACAAGGAAAATTAGCTTCTTCAATCATTTATTCAACAGAAATATCAATAGATATTGTGATATTCTTCGATAGAAAAAGTAAGTACACCCTTGGCCTCAGAAGCTAGTATTGCACCCTTTAGCAGAAATAACTTCTTGTAGGCGTTTTGCATAATTGTCCACTAGGCTTTGTGGAATTTCTGACTATTCTTCCATGCAATATTCAATCGGATTCAAATCCGGGCTTTGACTAGACCATTCCATAACCCTCCATTTCTTCTTTTTGAGCCATTCCTTGGTGGATTTGCTCGTGTGCTTGGGATCATTATCCTGTTGAAAGGTCCAATTTCACTTCAACAGATGGACCTCACATTTAAAAAAAAAAAAAAAAAGGGCAGTGTGAAGTGCTTTCCCAGGCCACCATACATATAATCATCTCTTACGATATAAGTTAAGCATTGTTTTTCTTTAAAATGTCTTTAAATGTTGTAATATTTGTTGTAAACTTACTTGAAATTAAGCAAAGTGGTGTAAAAGAGGATTAAACCAGGCAGCTTAATGTTTTGAACAACCTTCCACTTTTGGTTTTCTTCTCTGTTTGATTTCGGATGTCAGGCTCCTCCAGCAAATGAGATGCATTTTTCATTATTTACTAAAATATGTGTAAATCATTGTCGCCTGACAGCGCTGTTAATATAAATCTAACATAAATGATTCAGTGTTTCTGCATTTTTGTCAGCTTGTACAATCTAATGGGCAAACTACGAGAAAACATTGCTCTAATAACCAATTGCTTTAAAAACTTTACTCCTAGGCTTAACTTAACTGCTGTGTGTATATGTGTGTGGAAGGCCTAAAGTTTCGTTTCAATGAATCAGAGACCACAACGTGTGTCTAATATATTCATCTATTCTCACTGATGAGATAGAATAACTGTTCACACCGTTTTTCCTCGCTGTTAACGTGCTGTTCAAATACGATATGCTTGAAATCTGCTGTAGGCTGCTGAGGCGTTCACACCTTGTGGTGTAATCTTTAAGCATTTGTGAGCGTGTTGTTAAATGGTTTCTGGATTATTCTTATATACCCATCTTAAACATTTCCCACCTCATTGGTCATCACAATATATCCATCCATCCATCTTCTACCGCTTACTCCTTTTCAGGGTCACAGGGAACCTGGAGCCTATCCCAGGGAGCATCGGACAGGGTGCCAATCCATCACAGGGCACACAATCACATACACACTCACACACTACGGACACTTTAGACACGCCAATCAGCCTACCATGCATGTCTTTGGACTGGGGGAGGAAACTGGAGTACCCGGAGGAAACCCCCACGGGGAGAACATGCAAACTCCTCACACACAGGGCCATGGTGGGAATCGAACCCCCGACCCTGGAGGTGTGAGGCGAACGTGCTAACCACTAAGTCACCGTGCGCCCTCATCACAATATAATTTTTGTTAAATGTCAAAGCAAGCACCACGTTCCAGTTCAACTTAAATTTATGATGATTTTTGGAAACAGCGCTCTGGTCGTCGCTGATTATTAGGTAGACCAATGTTTTCTTTCACTTACACGTATTTAACATAGTTCGTGCCGTGATACTCGAAGAAAACGGAAGCAATTCTTTCATTTCAGCATCCAGCTTGCTTGATTTTCTCCAGCTCTTGATTTGATGTAGGTTCGTGCCGAATACTGAATAAGCAAATACGGAACGAGATCATCTAGATTGAACCAATCTTCCATTCCAACATGGTTCAGTACACAGTGTTGTCCTTATTGTCCCAATACCTTTTCAGCACACTTCTCAATGCACAATTCTGTAATGCAACCACAACCACCAAACATATTGTTCAGCACGTGCAGAGCATGTGGTTGCAGCAAAGAAAAAAGAAAAAAAAAACCCCAACAACAACAAAAAAAACAATTGGTACAGGCAGCTGTGAATATGGAAAGTCCCATTATGCAGAGGTGTGAAGTGTAGGAGCTGGAGATGATGTTTTTTTTTTGTTTGTTTTTTTTAAGAGCACTTGTTTTAACAGCCCACAAGCTGACAAACAGTAAGATTCATTATGAGAAAACCATTTAGTTGGCAGTCAAATGGAGCTCCGCTGAATTCTTTCTTACTTTTAACAGAGCGAGTGCATACATTAGTTGTAACAGGAAAACGATAGCTGGTTGCTTGGTTAATTATTTACACGATAGACTTGAATTTTTTTTTTTTTTTTTTTTTAAACATATCGACGGACCATAACTATTCTACCACTATTTGCGAAGTCTGCAGCTCGATGTGTTTAACATTAAATCTGAATTGATTCGATATCTAGGATAGTTTTCTCAGACATGTGTATTAAATTCACAGTCTGTGTTACTGTCTGTGCAGGTCAACACTTCCTCACTGGGGCTTGAATTTATACTTGATACAATTCTCATGGTGTCTTGATGTCTGCTATGACTGAAGCATGCTTTTATTAGTAATCGAGTAAATATTAGAATGTGAATAATGTACGCAAATACAAGCTCAGTTTGTGTTAAGTTTTTCCCCCCTTGTGAATTATGAAAAGAAGATGCAAATAATGGATCAGTACCTCGATCCAGCTGTTATTTAACCATCATCTATGCAAATTCTGGGTTTAGAGCATATGTGACTGCCCATACAAGGAGTTTGGTTTCCTTTCCATGCAGCCAAACTGTTCCTAATCTGTCTATGTTGTTTTTCAGGACTGGATACACTAAAGTGACACCATGGTACTTCTAGGACATTAAGACGACTGCTCTTGTTTCCCCGTTCAGAAAAAAAGTCAGCACCGAATGGCAACCTAATGGAACAGCAGGACTTTTTTTGCACCGAGTTTGGATAATATATTTGAGACAACAGGTGTCTGAGGAGCGCGGCGTAAACAAATAAGGACTGACGTCTGTCGGTGCTTTGGAGCAGACATTCAGACACGGACCAATGACAGGAAAATGAATGAGAGCATTCGGGCATGTGAAAATGACACAATATACAAGGATATTAAAGAATACCAGCGTTACACCTACGCAATCATCTACACAGTAATCCTGGTCCCAGGGTTGATCAGTAATGTTTTGGCACTTTGGGTTTTCCATGTGTATGTGAAGGAAACCAAGAAAGCTGTGATCTTCATGATCAACCTGGCCATTGCTGATCTGCTCCAAGTACTTTCATTACCTTTGCGCATATACTACTACCTGAACCAATCCTGGCCCTTTGGCCATGCTGTCTGCATGTTCTGCTTCTACCTGAAATATGTCAACATGTACGCCAGCATTTACTTCCTGGCATGCATAAGCATAAGACGCTGCTTGCTTATCATCTACCCATTGCGATACAAAGGAACGAAACGACGACGAGACCGCACATGGTGCGCAATAGGCTGGTTCATCGTGTGTGTTGGATGCCTGCCCTTTCCGTTGCTGAGAAAAAACATCGACTCCTCCAAGTCAGGAGAATCTGCCATCTGCTTCTCAGAGCTACCTATGGTGTCTCTATCCTTGGCAAGCGGAGTGACTCTCGTCACACTGGCAGAACTCATCGGTTTTCTGTTACCTCTAGCAGTGGTCCTCACTTGCACGTGGTTAACTGCCGCAAGTCTGCGTGAGAAAAACTGTGTCCTTCAAGACGCTGGAGAAAAGCGCAAAGCTCTCAAGATGGTTCTGAGCTGTGCAGGCGTCTTCCTGTTCTGTTTTATGCCTTATCACATCACCTTTCCTTTGGACTTTTTAACCAAAGTGAATAAGCAAATGAGCTGCGTATTTAAGAACGCCGTCCAACGCTCCCATCCTATCACCTTGTGTCTGGCCAGCTTTAACTCCTGCCTGGACCCGGTGATGTACTACTTCACCACTGATGAATTCAAGAGGCGACTCTCGAGGCCAGAACTGGCTGAAAGCTTTCATTTGCACCGCAGGATGTCCTGTTCAACAACCGAGGTGAAAGTTTTGCAGTCTGAGCAAGAAGGTGAATTATGAAGACATGAACTTCTTTAACAATAGGAAAGGCCTTACTGTTGTCATTAATATTGAGAGTAGGATCCCATAAAGACTGTAGACAAACAATGAGAATAAATCCCAAAGATCAAATTGATTGGCGTTGTCCTTATTAATGGAAATGACTATGATGTAGACCTAAAAATATGAATAACCTGCACTAAGCCCAATAATGTAATACTGAATATAGCCAATGTTAAATATTTATGATTGAATGTTGTCATGGCCTGATAATTGCGTGTTGTGGTGTGAGCTATGTATTACTGTTAAAGCAGATTGATTCATATGCATATTTCGAGAATCGTATGATGACTGTCAACAGTATGTAATGTTTCAATACTAAGACAAATGTTAATTTTTTGTAAATATGGGGAAATACTGAAGAAATGTGACTATTAAATTCTGTGAAGGTTCGTTCAAATACACACATTTTTATTCTTTTAACAAGACAAAGCAAACACTGAACGGCTGAACTACAATTACAATGCGGGGAATATATTCTTGTTCTCTTACAAACTAATGAAATAGCTATCGCAAAAACACACTACTGTCTACTGGCTGTTAATGTTCACTAGATGTTTTATGGTAAATGTTACCCAACGGTAGGTAGTTGACATGCTCAGACGAAGAAGTACATGTTTATTTCAAAATTATCGCTTGGGTAGAACACATGAAAATGGATCTTTGAAGGGAATTTGAAGTTAATGTCACAATGTGCTGCGGTTTAGAGCTAGGACACATTTTATATACAACCAAATAATGGGGGGGATAGAAAAGGAAAGTGAAGAAGAAGGAAATAACCAGAGACAAACTGAAGCTGGGTGCAATAAATATGCAAAATTCTGACCACACAAGTGTTCAGTATGAGTTTTCCAACATGGAATGTTGAAATCAGTCATGGACATTTTTTCCCCCTGGTTATTTAGTACTTACGCAATTAACGTTGTAGCTGGAATGGGGCATAAATATTATAAACGTAGAAATACACCAATCTGCCATAACATAAAAATCACTGAAAGGTGAAGTGAATGACGTTGATTATCTCATTACAGTGGCATCTGTCGAGGGGTGGGATATAGATATATATATATATATATATATATATACATACATATAAGCAAGTGAGCAGTGAAGTTCTCGAAGTTGCTGTGTTGGAAGTAGGAAAAATGGGCAAGTGTAAGGACGTGAGTGACTGACAAGGGCCAAATTGTGATGGCCAGAGAACTGGGTCAGAGTATCTCCAAAACGGCAGGTCATGTGGGGTGTTCCCGGTATGCCGTGGTTAGTACCTACCAAAAGTGGTTTTCTTTTGCATTATGTGGACGGCTGGGTGCGTGTGTGTCGCTTACCTAGGGAAGAAGGCAAGGCAGTTGAGGCAGTGTGATGTTCTGGACAATGTTCTGCTGGGAAACCTTGGGTCCTGGCATTCACGTGGATGTTACTTTTACACGTCCCATCTACTACCTAATCATTGCTGCAGACCGAGTACACCCCTTCATGGCAATGGTATTCCCTAACATCAGTTGTGTCTTTGAGCAGGATAATGCGCCCTGAGACACTGCAAACATTGTTCAGGAACGGTTTGAGGAACATGACAGAGTTCAAGGTGTTGACTCGGCCTCCGAATTCCCCAGATCTCAATCCGATCGAGCGTCTGTGATGTGCCGGACAAGCAGTCCTGTAAGTTAGGAATTGATTGGAGGCACATATTGGACTTTCTACTACTCCAGTTGTCAGAGCTGGTTTATGCAGTTCATTTAAGCTGTCCTGTGCTCGTTTGGTTGTTGATGTCAACAGCCCAACAAAGTCGATGCAAGATCAGAGAGCAATAAGAGCTCTGCATGAAGCCAGCTGACCACAAAGAGCTGGCTAGTCTTCACACATCAACCTTGTCAGGAAGTTAGTGGCTGCTGCACTTCCATGAAAATGAACAAAAAAAAAAAAAAAAAAAACTCCCACACACATGGGTATTGTCAAAAATGTAGTTCCTCTATGCAGTTACTAATTTCAAACAACTTAAATGACAGCTCCAACGTCTGAAAGATTTCAGGATTGGTTACAAAAAGCCTAGAGAAATGTAAATAAACGTAAAAAGAAATGATTTGCTGATGAAATGGGTTCATGTTCAGATGACAGTCCAAACTCTAACCAATGAACACAGAGTTCTTGAAGTAAAGAAATGCATTTTTTATTTCCAAACAAACTTCAATCAGCAGTTTAACGTTTCAGTAGTACATTTTTTTTTATTCAGTCAAGCATCTTTCACGTCTGTTTTTTTCTGAATCGGGTCGCGCAGAAAAACAGCAACGGAGACTCCAGTCTTGATTGTCATTTTCTGAGCAGCAGTTGAACTACTGGATCTTTCCAAAATATACATGTAACTTTTTTTTTTAGAACGCGAGGAATTTCAAAACAATTGAACAACCACGGTGCCGTGCGGGGTTATGCCAAGAGTAGACAGGATGTCGCAATGGAAAACCATTGCGGAAAAAAAAAAAAAAAAAAAAAAAAAAAGTGACAGGTGTGGGGGCTTTGGGGATATTTACACCAATACGGAATGAACGCCTGTTTATATTGACCTGCATGGGTGGGTTGGGTGAACCTGCCGGTAATTATTTGTATCATGTCAATACTACATCCTTTTGCTGAAGGATGTACATCAAGTCCTACACCCCAAAAAAAAATAAAAAAAAATAAAATATATATATATATATTTTTTTTTTAAAAAGGCCTGAGCAATGGGTTCAAGTTGCTGATCAGTCGAGTGATTGTTAACACACCACCGTGTCTCAGCAGTGAAATTTTACTACGTGACACCACAAGAACTGTTTAGGCCAGAGTTCATGAGATAAGATGCAAGATGACAAAGATGGCCAGGCTGGACCATGTGTGAAATCATGCAAGGAAGCTGTTCACGCTCCTAATCTGTGAAACTTCTAAAAAAAAAAAAAAAAAAATCTTCTTGTAGTGCATTTGTACTGACTGGCCTTCATTATGAGGCATGTATAATTTGGATCGAGATATATAATTTACAAAAATCGAGCCATGTCTAACGGACACCATAACTTGTATAGGTTAACGGTAGCAGGGACATTATTAGAAGCAACGCTACACAGTGGTCTGCTAGATAAAAAAAAAAAAAAAAAAGAGACATGCAGAAATGATGTCAAGCAGGATACGTGGTTCGTTCCTCAAATACATGAACACACAGGGTCGCATTTTAAGAGCTGCAAGCTGATCAGACCTCTAGAGACCAAGTGGGACTTTACACACTGATAAGTAATTACCGGGAAATAGCAAAAAGACTAGACTAGAGGTGTATCACCGTGTGCTTAGATAGAAATACTTCTGCAGAAGGAAAAGAAAAAAAAAACAAAACAAAAAGGTTAACATTTTGCACAGTTCACAAATCATTACCGACAAAAAAAAAAAAAAAAAAAAAAAAAAAAAATGGTGACAAAGAAAAGAAGGCGCACACACAGACTAAAAACAAGGTTTGAGCTGCAGTCAGGCTGTAGAGGGAGTCATGGTGTACAGTGACAAAAGGTGTAAGAAATCGCAAACTGCTTTAGGAGAGCTACATCACTACACCGCAAAGGGGAAGAACAGAAACATCTGCTGTCACTAAATTAATACAAAAGACACCCTATGCTAAACACTACAGCAGGAGTCGGAAGACAGGCCCTTTCCTCTCAGACCTCCCTTGCTCCCGCTTTCAGCTCACTTCACCTCTCTCTACCCTGCAACGAAAGGGAGGAGGGGGGTGGGGGGGGGTGGATGTCTGTCCCCTCCTGACTTCCTGCTTGCTCAGGCTCGGCAGATCCTTGTTTCGGTAACGAATTTATTCTCAAAGTGGCGGATTACGCTGCAATCCTCCACGGAGCGCTTCTGGAAGCCTGCAACAAATACCAACATTACAATTTAGACCCAAAAAATTAAAACGTGTGAAATTTTTTTATTTTCTATTTTTAAAAAAAAAAAAATATTGCATTAGATATAGCTAGACAACAAAGCACGCCAAATTAAATACGTCCATCATTAAATCTTTAATACATCCTTGAACAAATAAATTAACTACGCAATAAATCTGTTAAGATATTTAAGAAGTTATCTATCTACAATGTATCTATTTACCCATTATATCTTGATGGATTTACGCTATATGGTCAAATGTATGTGGACACCAGACCATCACACCCATATGCTTCCAGTCCCATTCCAGAGTTAAACAGAGTATTTTAATTTTTGATCAGTGAAACCCTTCAATATGTCCCAAATTACAATCCCTCAATAAATGCTTACAATAGACTGGTGTACTTGTATATTGTTTTAAGGATATTTTGCAGGATACATGAATAAGTGAAATGACACACGTTTTTAATTTGGTGCGCTGGGTCATACTCGGATGCCTAAGGGGGAAGGGGTGGGATGGGGCAAACAAACAAACAAAAAAAAAACAAAAAAAAAAAACACCAACACCTAAAATAAACAGTCAAAGCCTTTTACCCATGATCTCACTGCGGCGTTGCATCTTGTATGTCGGTCTGTCCTCACACAGGCTGTAAATATAATAGCCCAAGGGGGCGAGGTCATCAATGCGCTCGGTCACCACCAGATCCTCGTGCACCAAGTGAGTTTTGTACGAGCCAGACTGATGACGGATACGGAGAACAAAAATCCATTTACATCACATGATCGGGTAATGATTATTTATTTATTTATTTTTTAAAATAATAAAAATAACTGTAGCGCTATCCAAGTAATTCAGCAATTACACAAAATGACAAATACCGATATTTGTTGAAGGATTTGATCCAGACCTGTTTATACATCATGTGGGGTAAAGCCAACCAGTTTACATATAATTATGACGTTAAACAGCTCAGACGGGTCGTGTCCTGGTCCACTTTATCCGCCAATCAGAGCAATTTTTGAATCCTAAAATTTGTCGTGTGTGATATCTTCTTATACGACAAGGATATGGCCTACATGCACTGGTTTGTGAGCAGCGCCATGATTCAATATGCACACAGAGGCCTTGTGTAACCTAAGTGGTAAAGTTATCAGCATTGTGTAGTTTCTCGGTTTCACACCCTGTAGGCTGCAAAAGTGACCAGAGCGTCAGTGTTTTATGAAAACGTTAACAAGTTATATGTTCATTTTCATTTCCTCTCACCTTTCGCTACAGCTTTTGCACTTAAACTCGCACACAATCACTTAAACAGTGTGTATCCTATTAAATTCGGCAAACACCCACTACGAGCACCTATGCTGTGAAGTGCTTATACAGTGCGAGTACTTTCATCCTACAATTCTGTTGCATTCAGACATCGAGTTGTGCTGTGTGAGAGGCAGCGAGACCACTTGTCGTACAGTGTAAGCCAGGCTTAAGCATTGTCGCTTTAACAGACTAAGCATTTCAAAAGACAAGCAAGGGAAATAAAACAAAAAGCTATTCCAAAATATAGGCGGGACAAAGATTCCCTATACTGAATATTTATATTCATATAAACCACCACAAACACCACAAACACGTATGCACGCACCATGAGCTGCAAGAATAAATCCAAGAGGTCCTGGGGCAGCATCACCACAGAGGTGTTGAGAGGGATCACAAAGCATGTCTTCAGAGTTAGGTCCAAATAAGCAGTCAGCTTCTGTTGACAGAAAATCACATGCAACTGGTGACATTAATTACCGATTACAACAAACACAGGCCAACTTTACATATGCAGGCCCAACACATTTAATATTCAAGTGTATGAATTGAAGAATACTAAATAAGTCAGGTCCTCCCACCATACCGCTGCAGCTTAAGCATAGTAGCCCCGCCCCGTCCCCAAATACAAATCATTACTCTTGCACTACAAAGCCTGACGCATGCTTTACAACATCAACTGCCTCATACAATTGATTGCTAGCAACCTGGCTGCACTGATTACCCTCTTAAAATCATGCAGGATGTAAGCTGGATCTCCTGCCCCAAAACGAGGAGCAGGGACATTAATGATGGCCACGTTGTCACGGATCTCCACGTCCTCGTCAACACGGGGTAGGTAGTAAGGCGCGTGGGCCTCCATGTCCATGGGCATATCGGCGCTGTCGATATCCGTGAACTGCATGGATCCATGATAGAGCTTCTGCAGAGCAGATAACGAGACGAGATAAGTCAAAATGGCATGGCAAAACCATGCCACAGGGTTAGACGCGAAAAAAAAAAAGGAAGTGCAACTTCTACAGAATATCTGATCATTTTTCACACTTTCAAGTGTAACAGCGAAAGAGGAACCTGGATCAAACCGGTCTTTATAACTCTGTACAGTCATATCCACGTACTCCCCGAAACATGCAAACGAAGCCTAAATCTATTTCACTAGAAGAAAAACCAAACAAACAATCAAGCAGACTCGGCTCCGTCGACTGTTCATTTATTTATTTATTTATTTTAATATGCAGAAGAGGGCGCTAATTGCACAACATACTAAAACTCTGACTAACTGATTCACTCGGTGGTCAAAGGGTTTCTTCTGTTATCACAACTCACTTATTTTAATGCACACCAAATAAGCTAATATACGAGTTCATTTATTATAATCGAGATCTGTGTGTATCTGAGCAAGGAAAAAACAAAAAGGTTCTGCCCCTGCCTAGTAAAATTTAAAAAGAAGTGGGTGGCTGTGGATCAGGTGGTAGAGCGGGTTGTCCACTAATCATATGGCTGGCGGTTCGATTCCCGGCCCAAGTGACTCCACATGCCTAAGTGTCCTTGGGCAAGACGCTGAACCCCAAATTGCTCCCAATGCACACCATTGGTACACACCAATGTGTGTGAATGAGAACCAGTGTAAAGCGCTTTGCAGAACCGCTAAGGTTTAAAAAATAAATAAATAAATAAATAAAAAAAAATTTAAAAAGCGCTATATAAGTGCAGACCATTTACCAGAAAAATTTATAATAATAAATAAGTAAATAAATATCCTAGAATGATCCTAATACAACACATCTTCTGCAAGAAGCTTGAAAGACTCTACCAGAGCAAGTAAAACTCAGGCCTACATCCTGTATCTTTAATACTTCTACCATTATCCACACCAATAATGTATATTCATTTATTATTCACCCCCCCCACACACACACACACAGTTTTGGACCAGGGAACTGAACACCCTTTGTTTACCCATACGATTTCCTGAGATCGTCTTGCAAACGTGCGATCCACATCAGACACATTCGCATCTCAAACACGACGGAGGAAGACATTTTCCAAAATTGACAGAACACGTGCACAAGGAACCCCGATGCAGACGTACCTTGGGTGTAAAATACCTGTACACACAGGCTCCGCCAACAACGAGGCCTGAAATGATGAAGGCCAGGCCGAGCAGAGTGAGCAGACAGCGGCCGGTGGAGCTCTCGCCGCTGTACACCGAGCCCGTCTCAGGGTCCTGGCCATTAAACATCACAAAACAAATACAATTAGTCAATAAACTTAATCGATCGCATGGCTGTCTTGTATTCTCTGTCGTACAGAGATGTCGTGAGAACTATTTCAGCACGTGAATATGAGAAGTTCTCGCTGACGAGTCTGTATCTTTGTGCTGGGAATTTGTCAAAGAAAGACATCTGGTTGATGAAGAAAAAAATAAATAAAAATACAGCAAGCATTACAGTAGACTCAGAACACCGGGGAAAACAAACAAACAAACAAACAAATAAACAAACAGTTAAACATTAGGTTAAAAAGCCAAAGGGTACTAAACTGTACTCGTCCCCAAGCCAACACCAATATTTTACCTAGAAACATACAATACATTTATTCTACCTTTAAAACTTGATCCTAATAAATATGCACCATTTCGACATGTTAAACTATGTTGTTGTTGTTTTTTTTTTTTTTTAAATTATAAAATAATCCTGTATGTGCAGTTGTACTACAGGCATTACCAAACTTTAGGTTAGATTAATAAATATTCATGTCGTGTTTGATAACGTCAAACCTATGTGATTTTACACAGATGAATGAGAAACTGACTGAAATGTTCGAGCATTTAAAAAAAAAAAAAAAGTATATTTTATTTAAAAAGTTAACTTGGCGACAGAGGAGGCCGTGATACAGCACAAGGTTTCACGACAACAACCGGCAGCAGTTTAAAATGGAGGACCAAAAACCTAGTCAACTTCATCGCTGAGGCTGTATTCCAATCGGCTCTCAATTGGGCACGAAGGACACTACGGCGGCTGTAAATCCTGTTGTTTCACAGCTTATGTAGTGCGCCTAAATAGTGTAGAATATTCCATTTAGAATACAGCCTCGGCTTTAGCGTTTATGTGCACACGGTTTACGCAACAACGACATACAAATGCGTCCGTTTAACTCGGTTTTGATATAAACCGATATGTATATCTATATATAAGGTCACAATATATCAGTGTAAACAATAAAGCCTAAAAATATAAAATTCCCAAGAATGACAGTGCAAGCGTCTGCAGCAAAAGCAAAAAATCTCACCTTTTCTGAGACCGGTACTTCTTTTCCAAGCGCTTTCTGCGCCAGAGCGGAATTAAACGCTATCTTCACCATATTCTTAAGCCAGTCCAACTACAACAACAACAAATGCCAGGTAAAATTCTATATACGGTTTGATATAACCAAAACACAACCGCGTAGCGAGAGTCCTGCAGTGTTTTAGTGACGCACTTTTGTTTGCGATTCTACACGTGAGACTTCCGGTTCCGGTTTTCCATATAAGGAGAGAAGGGAAAAAATCCTTATTAACTTTCCCTAAACTCTAAGGATTAGGATATTAATAGACAAGTGATGTATTTGTCAAGTAGCTTTTTTGGCCACTAAAATTAAATTAAATTAGGATGGTTAGTACAATTAGAGTATTCTGAAGCATGGCTTACACTTTAATAAAAACTGACTGAAAGCCATTTTACAGCAATAACAACAATAAGAGGGTTTAGAAAGTAGATTCAGTAGATTAAGTAATAATCACAGTAGGTAAAGCACCACTAAAAGCAAGTAACACTTTTCAATGTGTGTGTGTGGGGTTTTTTTTGTTTTTGTTTTTTTGCAGTTGCAGCATGACATAATTTAGAATAACTAAATAAATATCATCGATCTGAAGAGCAATCTCTACAGTTATATGAAAAAGTAAAAAGCTCTGCATAGAGTGGTGCTTAGTAGTTTGTGAACCCTTTAGAATGGTTGACAGGTAATAATATCACAGAATAATATACATGTACTGCAGATATACTGTAACAGGGCACAATCGCACACACACTCACATACCCATTCAGACACTACGGACAATGTAGCCTACAACATACGTCTTTGGACTTGGGGAGGTAACTGGAGTACCCAGAGGAAACCCCCGAAGCACGGGGAGAACGTGCAAGCTCCACGCACACAGGGCGGAGGCAGCAATCAGACTCCCAACCCTGAAGGTGCGAGGCAAGTGTGTTAACCACTAAGCTACCGCGCCTCCCTTTTGACAAGAGCCAAATTGTAATGGCTAAACAACTGGGTCAGAGCATCTCCAAAACGGGAGGTTTTGTGCAGTGTTCCTGGTATGCAAGTGGTTAGTACCTAGCAAAAGTGTTCCAAGGAAGGACAACCGGTGAACTAGTGACAGGGTCATGGGCACCCAAGGCTCATTGATGCACGTGGGGAGTGAAGGATAGCCCGTCTGGGCCGATCCCACAGAAGTGACCCCTGTCCACCACCAAAAGCACCAACAATGGGCACGTGATCATAAGAACTGGGACATGGAGCAATGGAAGTAGGTGGCCTGGTCTGATGAATCACATTTGCATGTGCATTGCATGTGCATTGCTTACCTGGGGAAGAGTTGGCACCACGATGCACTATGGGAAGAAGGCGAGTCGGCAGAGGCAGTGTGATGCTCTGGGCAATGTTCTGCTGGGAAACCTTGGGTCCTCGCATTCATGTGGATGTTACTTTGACCCATTCCACCTTCCTAAAAATTACTGCAGACCAAGTACACCCCTTCATGGCAACAGTACTCCCTAATGGCAGTGATCTATTTCAGCAAGATAATGCACCCTGCCAAACCACAAAAATTGGTCAGGAACGGTTTGAGGATCATGACAACGAGTTCAAGGTGTTGATTTGGCCTTCAGATTCCCCAGATCTCAATCCGATCGATCATCTGTGGGATGTGCTGGACAAACAAGTCCGATCCATAGAGACCCCATCTCCTACAGAACTTAAAGGATCTGCTACTGACATCTTGATGCCAGATACCACAGCAGAGGTCTTGTGGAGTCCATGGATGACAGCTATTTTGGCAGCACAAGGAGGACCTACACAATACTAGGCAGGTGGTTATGGCTGGTTGGTATTTTTGCCGATATTTTCCTGATTTTTAACATTTATTCTTAGAGAGAATAACCTGAGGTTATTTGTTTGTTTATAGAAGTTGGTAAAGACCACACAATTGTTATTTAGGCCCTGATAAATAAAAACATAGAACGGAAGGCGTTGTACTTTCTTTTCCCCATGGCTATTGTGTATTTATGACTAATGACTTATGACCTGTTATTTCTCCATGGTTAACCACCCCAGATGTCAAATGAACCACAGGCGATTGCTTTAAGAATACATAGGAAGCATGGCCTCCCCTAAAATGTCTCACGGCAATATCACACTGTTCGTTCATTAACGCAAACTGTTCCCTGTGAACAGCACAGCCTGCATGAAAAGCTTCTTTGAAGCCTATAGATGCACCATGGATAGAACTCTAATGATGCAGGGCTTCACTGGGAACCTATGGTAGATTCATTCAATTGTGTTTGGCAAAGAATAGAAATCTCAATATTCATTGGACAGTATGCCCTTTGCTTGTCATGCCCATGCACACGGCGTCTCCATATGATGATTGGTAGACCTCTCAATGTGGCTGAACCTCATAACCAGCTACCAATAATTGAAATGGTAATAAACATGACTGATAGCTCAAGTTTAAAAATATCTGTACCAATCAGAGTGCTCAGTATTCTAATCCATAACAGTTTTACACAAATAGTATAGCTTGTTATTTTATCCTTATAATTGGTAAATGCTGTCAATAAATCACCTGGTGTCATTATAAAAGTTGGGATTTTTATAAAATCCCAATCGGTTGGGAAGATTTCAGGCAACGAGTAGCACTCATGGTAATGGTAATGGGGGAAGAAGATTCTTAAAGTTCTCAGGGTCAACATTATTTAACTGCATTTGAGTGTAAAAAGCTACAGAGCCATAGCAAATATCATAAACATCTCTTTCAGTACAACTGGTTCAATAATATGCAGGTGGGAAGTTCATGGAACTACAACTAATTGTCCCTGGACATGTGCGCAACGCAAGATTTCACAACGTGCTCTCAGACTAATGATAAGAAAGGTAAGAGAGAAGACAGCAGTCACTCAAAATAGAGTTGCAGGACAACCTGAAAGCAGCAGGAACCACAGGCGCACACAGAACAATAAGCAATGAATTGCACCGCAATACTGTCAGTTCGTACACCTCACACAAAACAGACAAATCTTCAAATCTTTTAGACGAATCAGAAACTCTTATGGAACAGTATACTTTGGCCAGACAAAACAAAAATAGACCTTTTTAGCAATACAGCTTGTCATGTTTGGAGAACGAAGAGTTGTGATGGGAGCATCATGGTATTGGGCTGCTTCTCTGCAAATAGTTCTGCGGCATTATACGTCATTGAAGGAAACATGAACAGAGAGATGTACCAGAATAGAGAGATAAGAAATCTGAGGAGAAACTGAATCTGAGGAGGCGATGGATGTTTCAACAAGACAATGACCCCAAGCATACAGTCAGATTAATTCAAGAAGGCCTTGCATGGCCGAGCCAGTCTTCTGACTTGAATCCCATTGAAAATGTATGGATGAATTTTGACTTTGAGTCAAACAGGGGACCCCTATAACCTTGGGCAAATGAAGACGATTTGCCAAGAGGAATGAGCCAAACGCTGTAAAATGAGCAATGCTGCAAAAAGCTCATTATTTCTGACCAGACTTTTTTCCCCCTATCAATTTTGTTTGTTAAACATATCTTTTTTTATGTTTATGAATACATACTTTTTTTTGTGCACGTCACTGTATGGTATATACGAACATACAATGCACTTTCTCAGCTGCCCGAAAATCCTTTCAATACTTTTGTTCATCTAATACAAGCCGAATACAAGCAAATTGGGCGAATTCAGAAGATCTGTAAAATTATTATATCATAAATGGTCACGAATCACTTTTCTACACTGGAGATTTTCACACAGAGTAGTGAAAATTAAATGAAAGAGAAATTAAATTAGTGGTTAGACTCGGTATTGCAGTAAATTCCGTGTATCGGAATATTTTCATCGTTTTATTGATTTTTCTACAGTGATAAAAAAAAAAAAATTAAAAAAAATGAAGCCTCAACAAATCAGTCTTTTTTAAAAATACCTTCACTCAGAAGATTATCAACAACATGCTGCTCGAATTATAATCATAGCAGTTGAACCGGACCATCCGTTATTCCACCGTGTAAGCTTTGCTGATATAATTTCATCCATATATTTTATATTTTGTATAAATACTCCTACTTTTGCTTTCCATACTGAATTTCTAAATACCTTATAGTGTTAAAGTACTCTATTCCATCTGTTGCTTCTCATTAAGTTCAATATGCCTGGTCGCCTACAAGCCCTACGCTCCAGGTACTCAACAGTGCCTTTAATATGTCTGTAGAAGTGAGCTGTATAAATAGCACAGTGGGAGTTGTGGCTATAACCATGCTAGCTTATGATAAAATTAAAATCTGACAGAGTGCCTTCTTGTTTGCAGAAAAAATATAAATGATCTGCTGGCCTACTCATGTGCTACTTCCTGTGGAGGATGAATTGGGAACTCTGGGTCTATAAAAAAAAATAAATAAAAAAAAAGTCTTAAATCTTTAAACATCAATATAAAATTACTGCTAGAGTTCAAGGTGGTCCTCTGGTTTTACTTTCCTGATTCTAGAAGGTAAATAAACACGTCGAGAATACTTGCTGCGAGCCCCAGACCTGGCTATTCGACCTTTCTACTGTACATCTGACATCGTATCTTTTTATACACACACACTGGACTTTGACGTTTCCATGTTTAACAGGAGAACCATGGCCGGTAATTACAACTGGCTTGCAAATAAACAAAGGAGCTGATTTTTGCTGTCTCACGTTCATTCTCATGTGCTCCAATGCACACAAGGTAAAGTGGTCCTGAAGGGCTGTGTATAGGCTCAACTTACAATTTGCTTGAACTTGTTAATCCTGCTTGCATACACACCAAAAAGGAAGTATTAACAGGCACTTATGAAAAGAAAAAAAAAATCAGGTATGTACCTTGTATATTACAGAACAACTTACTGCGTTTTAAACGAGGACGCTTGTGAAAAAAAAAAAAAAAATGCTCTGCATATGTCAACCTTCATAATACAAGGCACACGAAGAGGTCTTATGTATATACACTCAGAGGCAAATACAATAATATTGTGTTTTCTGATGCTTGATTTGGTTTACTATGGAGCTAATTAACAACAGATCAAGTGTGCCAGCTTGGACAAAAGGAACAAGGTTCATATATGCCATCTGCCATATTTCCCTAGAAGTAGGAAAGGAAATAATAATAAATAAAGCAATTCATTTGGTTAGGTAATTGTGACGGTGCCGAATTGTGCAGTGTGGGAGTAAATTCATGGAATTAACGGTCCCCTGAAAACTTCCCTTCACTTACATACCTTTTTTAAATTCATTATTATATTGTCAGAAATCCAGATGTAGATTTAGATCCCTGACCATGGAGACTCAAAAGTACGCATCCCAGTAGATGGTCTACAGGAGCAGTTTCTGAAATACTCTGGCACCAAAACAACAACAACAACGCCACGTTGTCAGTGTCCAGTGTATTGTAATGACCAGCTCCAGGCACTCTCAATACCAGCGTGCACTGCTACCAATCTTTATAAATACTGCTGAGCTGGCAGAACGCAGCAAGGATGTCTACCACACCTGCTCACACACAACCCATATGAGAAGCACAAAGAAAGTGAACTAAGAATACCATCTCATTATACAATAACCCTAGGTTTAACACAAAGCAAGAAATATTTGAAAACAACCATTCCATAATGCTCCAAATTAAATTATTGTGTATAATGGTGGGAAGTAGAGTGTGTTATTAGACAGTGGTGACGTCTGTGGGGGGAAAAAGCTGTTGTTCAGTCTGGTGGTTAGTGTCTGTGTGCCTGTCTGATGATGAAGGGGTGAAAAGTTTATATCTGGGATAATTAGTGTCATTGATGTCTTGTATTGTCCTGTAGCAGTGATCCTCATACAGCTGATCCATCGGTGTGAAGCTGCAGCCTATTATCCTCTGCACTGAGCACACAGTTCTCTGCAGTGCCCTCTTCTCCCTGACAGTGGTGCTACCAAACCCCGCCGTGAATACGTTTACTTGCACATCAGTATTCCAATATTAATCAGAATTGGGCAATATTCTAATTATTACTGAGTCATGTAAACGCCGTAATTCAATCGCCCGATTCAGATTAAGACAATATTCCCAAATTCTGATTCCCACCCCTGTAATATGCCTGTTTTAATCTGCATATTTATTCAGAATATCCACTGAAAGGAGATATGCGCGCATGCTCAGTCCGCAAGGAATTGTGGGTGCTAACAGATGCTTAGCTGTAGGCTAGGTATTTAGGAATGGCAACTCAGGCATACTTTCATACTTACAAGCATGTATACAGGAATATCCCAATGCCTGTACGCATATACTGTAAACATGAAACGTATTTGGAATATGGCTGCAACCCGAATATAGACCTTAAATGGAATTTGATGTGCATGTGAACGTAGTCAATGATACCAAAGCTGAGAATGCTCCAAGTAATGCAGTGGTGGAAGTCCACCAGAAGAGCTGTTGGCATCCCCAATCACTGGTTAGCATCTCAGGAAATAAAGGCGCTGCTGGGTTTTGGTTTGTTTTTTGTGAATACTGCATCAGTGTTCACAGACCACATCAGATTATTAGACATGTTCATCACTAGAAAAGTGAAGCTGTTGCATTCACCTCTTGGACACTGATATTGATCGTGGTTGTATATTTTCGTCATGAAGTAAAAGTTAAATGTAGGAGATTAGTGTGACACGACCTCAGCAGCTGTTTGAAATGTAGCTCGTTCATCAATTATCCAATCAGCCAATCGTGTTGCAGCAGTGCAATGCATAAAATGCGCTTCAGTTAACGGTCACATGAAACATCAGAATGAAGAAAAATGTGATCTCAGTACTTGTGGCATGGCTGTGCCTGATGGGTTAGTTGGAGTATTTAATAAACGGTTAATCTCTTGGGATTTTCACACACAACTGTCTCTAGATTTTATCCATAATTGTCTAAATAACAATAACAACAACAACAACAACAACAAAACTTCCAGTGAACAGCAGTTCTGCAGATGGAAATGCCTTGATGATGATGATGATTGATGATGATGAGGTCAGAGCAGAATGGTCAGGTTCAATTCCACCTGGTTGTATCTGTTTAAGAAAATGCATAGGCAACCTCTAGTACACAGGTTTTTGATTTTCATGAGGAAATCAGTGAAATTAATTCTGTTGGATTGGAGTGAAGGATGCTATACAGATGTTGGTCCAAAACGAGTTATCAAATTTCCTGACTAAATTAATACTCTGAATTTTCTGTCTAATGTTTTCCCCAAGTTGCTCCCGATGGCAAGTTAGCGCCTTGCATGGCAGCTCTGCTACCATTGGTGTGAGTGTGTGTTTGTGTGAATGGGTGAATGAGAACCAGTGTAAAGTGCTTTGGAACCACTAAGGTTAAAAAAAGCACTATATAAGTGCAGACCATTTTCCTTTTTTGTCATGGAAAAAAAATCATAAAGTTGTCACTACTACATATGGTTAGTATTTGTGCTTTGGTGGTGGTCTTATTCCTAGTTAACTTTGCTACTGTCATAAATAAGAATCTTGAATTGTTTTTGTTGTCTTCTCTCAGGGTGGAGTGATAAGCTGATGTAGCAGCAGATCTAAGAGCCCTACAACAGTTAGGAAGGCTGTCTTACAATGAAATGTGGAATACAGTATGAAGTCATTTATGCTCCAACACATGAGTAGTAAACATTATAACAAGTGAAATGTTAACTCACTTAGACACTTCATCAAGTTCTGTAGGGTTAGAGGGCAACCCTGAGAGAAGTGGGAGCTCAGAGATTAAGGAGGGGTGTCCAGTCTTATCCGGAAAAGGGCCGATATGGGGCAGGTTTCCATTCCAAACAAGCAGAAGCCATTCAGTACCTGAGTCTACTGAACGCCAAGATCAACTGATTAAACAGGTGGAATCAGGTGTGGCTCCTGCTTGATTGGAATGAAAACCTGCACCCACACCGGCCCTTTCCAGATAAGATTGGACACCCCTGGGTTAAGGCTTGGGGCTGCTGGGCTACTAATCAAAAGGTAGTGATTTCAAATCCCAGTATCACCAAGCTGCCACTGTTGGGCCCTTAACCCACAACTGCTCAGTTGTATACTGTCTCTGTTGTAAGTTTCTTAGGACAAAATCGCCAGCTAAATGAGATGAGTAAGTAAGTATAATATAAGTATAGGGGGCAGTGGGCAGCTCAGTTGTTAAGACTCCTGATCAGAAGGTCGTGAGTTCTAATCCCAGCACTACCAGTCAATCCCAGCCACTGCTGGGCCCTTGAGCAAGGCCCTTAACCCTCAACTGCTCAGTTGTATAAAATGTGATAAAACGTAAGTCGCTCTAGATAAGGGTGTCTTCCAAATGCCGTAAATGTAAAGTATAACCAAATCAAAGTTCATAAATCTGTTGGACTTTCAATAAAGCAGGCTAGGTGAAGTGATTATACATTTGATGCAGTAGCGAGGTAAAGTGCATATAGTGTATTATGAGTGCAAGATGCATGTTAAATTACATGAGTTACTGATAAGCGATGATTTCAGACTGATCTACAGTATTGTTACAAATAGTTGCAGTACCTCTCAGCCAGGTAGCTAAGGGCGTTGTATATAGCTGTGTCTAGGATGGCTAGTTTCATTTAAAACTATATATTAATTTCGTCTCATTGACGTTTCTGTTCGACAAAGTATCTTAAATCCTCGAACAGTTGGAGTTTTATTTATTCAAATATGTGCTTTGAATCTAATATTTAGCAGTCCTACTTTGGTATGAGGTGTTGGCTGTAAATTTGGTATGATCTAATATAATGTTTAGTAGACTAAACTAATTAGAATAAACTTTCTGAGATTTTCTGCATTTTTGTTTATGTGAAACCACATAAACAAATGGGACGGTTTAGCATTTTCATCTGCTGCCTGGCCCCAACTCTGCATTGTCGCTGATTACCTGATTAGATTATGGTAGAAGAAATGAGAGCAGTGTCTTCCCAAGTGGAATGGATACTCTCCTGCCCTTAAAGGCCAGACTTGCAAGCAAAAGTTTTAAATTATCTTGTGAATTGCCTTTTCAGCACCTACTGAAACTGAAGATAAGTTTAAAAATGGCAATACTAACAAGCAATTGTTGACTTCTTAGCTCTAAGTCCACAAAAGCACTCTTATAACAATGACGAAAAAGGAAATGTGGGAAAGGTACCATATAAAATATGTACATATAAACAAACAAAACGGTCATGACTGAAGCATTACGCTTACCATGAACTCTTCTAAGATTTGGAGATGACATGAGTTTGATATTGTGCATTTCCAAGAAAGAACATATGAACAGATATCTGAGATGCGAGGTAATGATTCCCCAAAAGACATGTGAAGACAAGGAAGAAAAATGGCTGTACTGTGCATGTATCAATTTCAAAAGACAGTGCTCACCACACTTTTCTGTCTGAGGACATTCGTGCATAATCAGATCATGCTAGCTGCTTGTAGATTGATATTTCAGACATCATTTGCAGTTGGTCATCGGAATCTGTGTGTACACCTGGGATTGTGTGCATCGCTATAATTGCTTCAAGTTCTCGAGGAAAGCTCAAGGCACATAATCAGGACGTTTCTGAAGAATGGAAATGTTCTGTCAAAATATTTCCCATCTTAGTTGTTACACTAATGCACTGACTCCTCTGCCACAGGTTTCTCATTTCATGGATCTGCCACCAAAATGTAGAATATAACTTCCTGTGGTCTCATAATCATATTATTTATTTGGTTTGTATTTTTGAATCGTAAGAATGGCCATCGCTTATGACAGACGCTACTCATCGTGGACCTGCTAAGTATCGCAGAAACAAATGCGGTGTAGTAGCATAGGCACTTCAATCGGTCTTATTCAGAAAATTACTGTAGCTGGACAGTAAGATCGATGAGCTTTTCAGTCAAAATAATATGCCGTGAGATGTGGTGAGATGTTGTGTGTCTTGCTTCAGAGAATGTTGGATGAGCTCATGCAGCTCAGAAAGGACTATCCAGCCCGAGGGAATTATGTGGACGGGACCACTGAATCAACTGGCAAGCAAGGCTGAGGTGTTAGCTTTCCAATCATTCACAGATGGTATGCTGACATTCAAACACTCTCGAAATATTGCTGATTAGATCTTGTCTAATGATGAAACACTGATGGAATTTTCACCAGGCGTAACAAACAGTGTTGGCCACAACAAGATCTTTTTCTTTTTTTTAATGCGTGAACAAGTGTATTACCACAGAACATTTTAATATTGGTACAGCTAGTACAACCTAAACAAATTATTACCAAATGCATATAATACACATTATTTGTGTATTGAGGAAAATTATTCAATATTACATATCTGTGAGTGGGAAAAGTAAATGAACCTTTTGCGTTGAGTATCTGGTGTGACCCCCTTGTGCAGTAATAACTGTAACTAAACGTTTGGGGTAAGTGTTGATCAGTCCTACACATCAGCTTGGAGGAATTTTAGCCCGTTCCTCAGTACAGAACAGCTTCAACTCTGGGATGTTGGTGGGTTTCCTCACATGAACAACATTTCAACATTTTCCACAACATTTCTATTGGATTAAGGTCAGGACTTTGACTTGGCCATTACAAAACATTAACTTTACTCTTCTTTAACCGTTCTTTGGTAGAACGACTCGTGTGTTTAGGGTCGTTATCTTGCTGCATGCCCGACTTTCTCTTGAGATTCAGTTCATGGACAGATGTCCTGACATTTTCCTGTAGAATTCACTGGTATAATTCCGAATTCATTGTTCCATCAATTATGGCAAGCCATCCTTGCCCAGATGCAGCAAAACAGCTCCAAGTCATGATACTATCACCACCACCATGTTTCACAGATGGGTTCTTTGGGTTCTTATGCTAGAGTGCAATATTTTCCTTTCTCCAAACATAACACTTCTCATTTAAACCAAAAAGTTCTATTTTCATCCATCCACAAAACATTTTCCAGTAGCCTTCTGGGTTGTCCACGTGATCTTTAGCAAATGGCAGATGGGCAGCAATGTTCATTTTGGAAAGCAGTGACTTTCTCCTTACAACACTGCCATGCACACCATTGTTCTTCAGTGTTCTCCTGATGGTAGACTCATGAACATTAACATTAGCCAATGTGAGAGAGACCTTTAATTGCTCAGAAGTTACCTCTGGGTTCCTTTGTGACCTCATGGACTATTACAAGTCTTGCTTTTGGAGTGATCTTTGTTGGTTTCCACTCCTGTGGAGGGTAACAATGGTTTTGAATTTCCTCCATTTGTACACAGTCTGTCTGACTGTGGATTGGTGGAGTCCAAACACTTTGCATATGGTTTTGTAACCTTTTCCATCATGGTAAGCATCAACAACTCTTTTTCTGAGGTCCTCAGAAATCTCCTTTTGTTTATGCCATGATACACTTCCACAAACATGTTGTGAAGATCAGACTTTGATAGATCCCTGTGTAAATAAAACACTGCGCGCACTCACTCACACCTGATTGTCATCCCATTGGCTGAAAACACCTGACTCTAATTTCACCTTCAAATTAACTGCTAATCCTAGACGTTCACATACTTTTGCCACCCACAGATATACAATATCGGATCGATTTCCTCAGTAAATAAATGACCAAGTATAATATTTTTTATCTCGTTTGTTTAATTGGGTTTTTGTTTTGTACTTTTAGGACTTGTGTGGAAATCTGCTGATGTTTTAGGACATATTTATACAGATACAGTCATGGGAAAAAAATAAGTACACCCCTTTGTTGGCTCTTTTGACATATTTGGACAAGCAAACATTTGATCCTCTTTGAAACAGTACCTATTAATAAAGGTGATGTACTCTATCGTTGCACCATGCATATTAATGTCAAGTCAATGCACATTCAAGGACTGTATAATAAAAGCTATGCCCCATAACACACACTATATATTAAGTAGCATGCCTAAATACAGTATTTATGACCAGTAATGCACTGAAATATGATTTTGTACATTCATGATTATTAAGATGTAATTATCTGACCAGTTATTATTTTGTCAATTTTCCAGGAGCATTATGAGAATAAAATCTTAGTGTTTTGTCTGAAGTGTAACTGGGCTTGTTCTGTGGAATCAGTGTGTGTGTGTGTGTGTGTGTGTGTGTGTGTGTGTGTACATTTGCATGTGTGTATGGTCAGACATAAATGCCCTTTTCATTGTTCATTTACGTTTGCCATAAACCTTGCAGTGAACCATTCAGTTCATAGAGGAAGACTGGAACTTGGAGCATGTGGTTTATTCGGTGCAACTTTGCATGCCATTTGCTGTAACCTCAGGGTCTTTATAGACCTCTGCAGACTTCAGGACCAGCCGTTTTATTAGAGTGGACTTCTTGAGTGTCATGTCATGAGCCGTATGATTGCACAATAAAATCATGCAAACTCTATCCCGGGCAAGTATGACTTACGGTGCAATGTCTTAAATATCAAATTCGAATGGAAGAAAATTCTCAAAACAAACATAATGTTTCCTTGGTGATCGTGTAATGATTCCTTAGTGAGGCGGTTTTGTACAATAAAGGTAGATGGAGAAAATACTTTGCCTATACTTTTTTACCAAAACCAAAACAGGTATTATATAAAGATAAGATAAAAAATAAATAAATAAACAACTCTGTGAAATTTTAAACACAGAAAGAGCCTTTATTGTGCAGGACGCAGTAATTGACAGGAGTATCAACACCTATAAATTAAATGATTCCTGTGTTTAATTTTAAACGAACAGATGAGCTATAGTGAATGAAGGATGTTGTAAGAGTGGGAAGGGAACAAACTTGTTGGTGTATTGAAGGGCCTAAAAAGGGGGCTCTCTGAGCCTTGAGAAGCATCAAATGCAGCCACAGAGCACCAAGCTTGCCAAGCAAAGCATCCTCCCATCAGCACCCATCTCTGATAATGACTTACAGAAGCCACAGATGGCTGTGTGACGCGATCCACAGCTGACTTTTGAAGAAACAGCAAAAGAGGAAATAAATATTTCAGAGGGTGTTGAAGTGTGAACACAGACCCATATACATTTGTACTGCTCATACACATTTGTCTTATTGTAGCCTTTTTGGGAAAATAATTACCATGTTGTGTACCATTTGAGTCTTTATGTCTACTGTATCATATAAGCAAGCATGTGCAAGCCATAAAGGATGGCTCAGGGCAAAAGACCAGGCGAAAAGAGGGAGGGAAAAAAAAGCAAAGGGACAGGAACGTTTGCCAAGAGTCCAAGAGGAATGGCCTTTACGTTTTCGAAGTGCAAAGCTCAAGGGAAATGACTTCATCACCGAGCTGCTCCAGACCACTGCGCGAAGACTGTGGCGTGGCCAATATGCAACCATGTTGACTTTACGCTGCTGGAGCCAATTCATCGGCGTTGCAATTGAATGAAATCACTTCCAGACCCTCAGCCTTTCTGAGTCTGGTTTCATCGCTTTCAGGTTCACAGTACAAGTGGTGCAGACAATGAGTCGAGGGACTTGCTGGAGAAAACCAACCAGCAGGGGACAAATTATGAGCAACACTAGATTTGGGGGCAAGGGCTGAGCTCAGACACTATTATAAATGGCACACTTTGATTGCAAGTCCAATGGTGCTAGTGGGATATTTCCAGAGCTTTGGAAGGCTCGAGGCTGAATGCTGAATATATATCCGATATATTACAGTACTACTGGTCCAGTAAAACATACTACTCACGCACTTGAAGTGGTGATTTCATAGGTTACTTTAATATGGGTTTCACCTAATAGTCTATAGTCTATACTCTATATATCAAACAATTTGTACAATTGTCTTTTTAAACCGGGGTTTTCTTTTACACTATTGTATTGATTGTTTTAGTTTTATTTGTATTGTATTAACAATTTGCAAGACTTTTCTAATACAAGCTTTTTCACATCCTCTGCAATGCACTTTATTCCTGTTAAAAAAAAAAAAAAAGTGCATCATCAATAAAGGTTATTATTTTTATTTGTCCTCTTACTATATACAGTTTCATTTCAGCAGGAACTGCCAGGCTTTGTCTTTTTTTTTTTTTGCTTCTCTTACGCATACATGTACCCTGATTGATAGTGAAAACATGTTGGGAGCTTAAATAATTTGTTTCCTTCTCGTAGATCAATCAAAGATGTTTTGATGCCGTGAGGCGCATGTGTACGCGCGGCTGTGCGTCCCACCTGTCGACTACAAGGCTTAAAACAGCAAACCTCAACCAGAGGTCCTGACCCCTCTAACTCTTTCCAGTCATTGGAAAGATGGCCTCTCCACCACAGAGCTACATAGCTGTTTTTATTTGTGCTCATTTGGTTGATCCTGCAGTTGGTTGAAACGTGATCGGTGAGGTTTATGCCTGAAGCATGCATTTTTCTTTGTCTCATTTCACATCACTGATACCTGAGTACATGATGACCCATTAAACCCACTGCATTTGATGTTCGAGGGTGATTTGTCTTTGAGTCTCGGGAGACAGAGGCACACCGGCCATCTTTGAAGAGTTCGGAAAGTGATACCCGTTGATATGCAACCAGAGGAGGGTGGCAAAGGCCGCCAAAATTGATGAAATCTTTGACGCTGCCTCTCTAATACCAAAGTTCAGAAAGGGAAAAAAACTAGGCTTGAAAAGAGGAGGGATTAGGTGGTGTGTGTGTGTGTGTGTGTGTGTGTGTGTCCTGCTCAGATATATATCTGAATTGGAACTCTTTTAGATGGTTTTGTGGCACCCATTTTAGATGGCACCCATTCATCGATGCATCATTCACACACCCCCATACAAGTATTTTTCAAACAGAATTAGTTCTAATGCCATTTTCAATTAAAACTAAAATAGAGTTTGTTGTTTTGTACAAAGAGGGGTTTTTTTCTCCAGAATGACGGTTGTACGCATATATGCAATTTTTTATGCCATTCATTTGGCAGATGAAATTTTGACAATACAAAAATATTTTATACATAACCAGATCTAATGAGACAGGTTGGCACCCTGTCCAGGGTGTCCCCCGCCTTGTGCCCTGAGTCCCCTGGGATAGGCTCCAGGATCCCCCGCAACCCTGTGTAGGACTTGTGCTGTTTTTCTTTGGGATGTAGAAGAACATAAATCCATTTGATTATGTTTTATGAATTGGATAATTCTGAAAACACACTTCTAGTCTACAGTGGCTTACGAATTGTGTTAGGATTATTGAGGAAAATGATCCAATATTACCTTTCTATGAATGGTAAAAGCATGTGAACCGTTGCTTTCAGTATCTGGTGTGACCCCCATGTGCAGCAATAACTGCAACTAGACGTTCCCAGTAACTGTTGATCAGTCCTTGGAGGAGTTTTAGCCCGTTCCTCAGTACAGAACAGCTTCAACTCTGGGATGTTGGTGGGTTTCCTACTTTCTCTCGAATCTAATTTCACCTTCAAATTAACTGCTATACTTTTTTGCCACTCACATGTATGTAATATTTGATCATTTTCCTCAATAAGTAAATGAACAAGTATAATATTTTTGTCTCATCTATTTTATTGGGTCCTCTTTGTCTACCTTTAGTGCTTGTGTGAAAATCAGATGATGTTTTAGGTCATATTTATGCAGAAATATAGAAAATTCGTTCAACTTTCAAGTACCACTGTATATTTTATTTGCCTGAAGAAGAATCCGGAAGTGTAACTGCAGTAAAGATTGTAGATGTAGTTTATTGAAAGTTAATTGCAGTGTTTCCAAAGTGACAGGAGGTTTCAGACAAACGACTTTCATCAGTTGTGCACACGAAGTGTTCCTGAGGCTGTAGCAATCCATACAGAGATGTCATTAATGGTACGTTCATTACTGTTGAATTGTCTCAGAACTGGAAAGACATCTCTTGCAGGAAAGATAAACAACTCCCGTGGTGATGCATACTGTAGGTGATCCTATAAGTGATCCTTTACGGCGTTATTGTAGTGGCTGTATTAATAAATCTGCAAGTGGAACATATGGAACGGTTGCATGTAAGGACCATAGTTACTAATAGGCTGATCATTTCATTCTTTCATGTTTTTTTTTTTATCCAATCCGTAGGAGGAATTTTTATATGTTTTATACGGCTCCCAATATCCTAATTTCCTCTTTGATCCATTTATTCGTTTGGTAATTACGAGGTCACAGCGATGCTTTGTGTATTGTCACTGTGATTTCAAGGTTATATTTATAAGCACTATAATCATTTTTCTGGGGTCTGTAGCTTCCATCACTGGGGAGCGATTCATCAAAACACAGCAAGACCATGTGCTCATATTTCTCCATCTATCATCACAGAAACTTGGCTCTATAAACATACCACGCTCCCCAACAGCTTCTGAAATTTTGTAATAAAAGGCAGCAGACTGCCTAATTTAACCTCTATAAAACTTTCTGCGTGTGGGCTACTGGAGGATAATAATAATAAATAATAAACAAACAAAGGTAACGAGGATATTTGTCGAAAATGAAGTAAATGATAGTCGTAATAGATGGACTTCTGCCAATTGGAAGTATGCAAGGTGATTATTTCCACAGTTCGTGGAGGTCCGAGGCTTGGCTAGCATCCTCCAGAAATCACTTTACAAATAAAGCGTGTATTTTTAGGCTGGGTCTGAAGCTTTCATCCCATTGTTTGGTTCTAACATTGATCCTATAAAGAGGCCGTTGTGAAAAGATTCATTTTCCAACGAGACTCCAGAACAGACAGCTTTATTAACAGTGACAGGGGGATCTTTTCCTAAAAATATAATCTGGACTGCTCTAATAAATCATTTTGCATGGCCCTGATAAAGGAAAGGAACCGTGAGGAATTAAAGTATCATGAAGAGAAACCACATGCTGTCAGCCAATGTGATGGGACTGGCACTGTCTTTGATTGAAATAGCATGTTGTCTATGAGTTCTTGCTTTGGGGAAAGTTAAATTATAGAGTCTCTGGAGTTTGAAAAATGTCTGCAGTTTAAAAAAAAAAAAAAAAAAAAAAAGTAAGGGAAAAGAAGGACTTCTGGTATATGAACATAGTTCCTCAAATGGGGGTTTTATGGAAGGCAACCTACAGTATGACAATTACGAAACAAAATAATGCCTATTTTTGAAAGAGATGATAACGTTGCTGCCATGCTTACCTCTGTCTTCTCTCTTTCTCTCTCTCTCTCTCTCTCTCTCTCTTTCTCCCTGTCTCTTATTATGTTGCTCAGCCCTGTCTTGTATTTATGATGGAAACTAGATGAAGGCCTGGAAGCATTCAGAAAAGCTTACTGCCGGCACGCCAAGTCAACCCCTGTGCTGATGTGGCCATGAGTGACATGTGAATTACAGTTTGCGGTAATGATAATAAGTGTGCAAATCCAAGCCAGAAACTAAGCTTTTCAGCCATCACCCATTCGTATTTGGCTCCATCTTGAAAGCTGTGTGCTGGAACTATTTGAGAAGGCAAATAAAGATGACAATCTGACTGTTAAAGAACTGCTGAAATTTCATATGTTGTTTTAAAAGTGTTAGTGAAATGGCCAGACATTTTTTTTTAATTCCATTTTGTTTTTTTGTCTCCTTTCCTCCAAAACACATGCAGGTATATAAACTCCCCAATTTATCAGTGAAGAGTTAAGCATACTAATAGCCATGGAATGGATGTAATGCGGAATGGGTTTTACTTCTGAAAATCACTGTCAGTGGTATAGAAATCGGGGGCACGGTGCCTCACACCTCCAGGGCTGAGGGTTCAATTCCCGCCATGACTCTGTGTGTGCGAAGTGTGCATGTTCTCAGGTTTCCTCTGGATACGCCAGTTTCCTCCCCCAGTCCAAAAGACTGAATTGTAGGCTGATTGACATGTCCAAAAAGTGTCTGAAGTGTGTCTTTGAAGTGTGTGAAAAAATTGGATGGATGGATCTCTGTGAGTAAAAAAAGAACAGGCTCTATTTGGTGTCAATGTGGCTTTTAGGAAGCACTCCATCCATCCATCCTTCTATACCGCTTTATCCTTGTCAGGGTCATGGGGAAACCTGGAGCCTATCCCAGGGAGCATCAGGCACAAGGCGTGGTACACCTTGGACAGGGTGCCAATCCATCCCAGGGCACACAATCACACACCCATTCACACACTACGGACACTTTGGACACTTTGGACATGCCAATCAGCCCACCAATGCCAATCAGCCCATGTCTTTGGACATGGAGGAAACTGGAGTAGGAAACCCCCACAGCACAGGGAGAACATGCAAACTCCGCACACACAGGGCCACGGTGGGAATCGAACCCCTGACCCTGGAGGTGTGAGGCAAACGTGCTAACCACTAAGCCACCGTGCGCCCAGGAAGCACTCCAGCTAAGTGAAAATTAGATGTCCATCCATCCATCCATCATTTTCATCCATTTTCCACAACTGATCTATCTGACACAGGGTCATGGGGAGCCTGGAGACTATCACATGGAATTCAGGACAGGGTGCCAACCCATCGCGGAGCTCAATTGCACACACATCCATTCACACACTACGGACAATTTAGAGATGCCAATCAGCCTGCAACACATGTCTTTGGACTGGGAGAGGAAGTTGGAGTGCCTGGAGGAGGCACCCGAGGCATGAGAAAATATACAAGCTCCACACACACAGGGTGGAGGAAGGTATTGAACCCCCAACCCTGGAAGGGCGAAGCAAACATGCTAACCACTACGCCACCATCGCCCATCTCTCACAGAGATCTTCCATATCTATTTAAGAATATTATACAACAGCTCCCAAAGTTGAAACCCATACCAAATCCTCTGGGCACTGGTCTGTTTGCAACTGGCTAGTGATGTAATGCATGGTAATGCACCATAAACCATACAGTATCAATAGACTGTAATTATTCGACTCCTGTATTCAGTGCTGAGATTTTGAAAAACAGATAAATAGAGAAAGCTCAAAAGAGGTATTACAGCTTGTCATCTCAATGGTTGGTGAAAGTTTCTGTGTACATTTACTTAAGCCAGAGGTTTTGAGCTAACGGCCATGTAATGGGAATTTCCTCTCTTGATGGCTTTTTGATGGTCTCCATTTGAAGTCTGAAATTCATTATCAGTTTGGGTTTGTTTTTGTTTCTCCAACCACAGTCATTAACTACACAATCACTGGTGGCCAGGCACACACATGGAGTCAAAGAGAGATAAGATGGTGGATGGTGAATGGTGGATAATATCCTACATGTAAAGGGAAAAAAAAAAGGTGCACTGTAGCAGAACGACAACCAATTCACATCCAAACATCAGAAAGAGTCCATGATCTGCACCAGAAGCACCAGTCAGTTATAATTCCCAACACACTGCCTGGCAGACAGCTACTAAAAGATGCAATTAATGATTGATGCTGTATTTTGATCCATTAAATTCTCAAGCCACACTTGTACTGGCTTCAAGGAATGCCAGGCGCACCATATCTGCACTGCCTCAGCTGTCTCAATGGCCACCCCAGTCTCCAGGAAATACACACATCCTATATATTTTAGATGACATGTTACCTACGCTACAGTAACCATTTTTGTCAAACATATTGTGTTTTTTTTTTTATTTAGAATATATATTTATATATCATGTTAACACCGGAATTGGCATCTAACTACAGCTCCCATAACACCACGTGGTGTATAAATAAGGCCACCACACGCTGTGCACTGTCATTCCCAGTGTCTCCAAGTTCTGTCTGTCTGCATAGCCTCTATGACCATAGAAACCCCAGAAACCAAGTCCTAAGTAGTATTCCCACAAGATTTCCCTCAAAATCTTCATGAAATGATCTGCAGAGTGCATGGAACTTAGTGCGTATCTGTGAAGGGGATGAGTGGAAAACAGCCTTTAGCACCAGCTCTGGCCACTTTAAATACTGCATCATGCCATAGGGGCGATCTTGAGTGCCAGCAGGGTTCCAGTGCTTTATTAATGATGTTTTATGGGATATGCTGGTGAAATTCATGAATTCATATTCTTATATCAACAACATCCTGATTTATTCCCCTAACAAGGAAACACACCAAAATCCAGGCTTCTCGAGCAGAAACTCGAGGGGAAAATGTGAGTTTCATGTATCTAAAGTCACATTTCTCATACATTTTTCATACGTCATTGGCCAAGAGGGGGTGATTTATGGACCAAGACAAAGTCACTGCTGTCACCAATTGTCCCATTCACACAACAATCCAGGAACTGCAACGTATTCTAGGATTTGTCAACTTTTATTGGCGATTCATACGAAGCTTCAACATCGTAGCATCACCCCTAACGACCCTGCTGAAAAAAGGGATCCAAAAGGTTGAATCCCTCAGCAAATCATCAAGTCATTTGAATGCCTCAAAGAAGCATTCACCTCAGCCCCATCCTAAAACATCGTGATCCCTCCAAGCCCTTCACAGTGGAGGAAGATGCCTCCGAGACAGCGCTGAGGTCTGTCCTCTCACAGCGAATTTGGAGAAAAACCCAAGCTCCACCCAGTGACCTTCTTCTCCAGGAAGCATAAATACAACATCAGCAACAGGGAACTCCTCACTGTGAAGCTGGCATTGGAAGAATCATCCATTCATAAATTTCATAGACCATAAGTACCTCGATTATATCATGTTATTAAGTTATACCTAGGCCATTATATAATTGGGACACAATGAAACTAAACTGAATTCAAAACAGACCTGCACATTATTGTTCCGGATGAGTTACTATATAAATTACTATTGACAACTAGAGACAAATTACTCCTTTTCCTTACATACTAATCATATGGTTAATGTTACATAAAGCTCTAAGCCGCAAGGGAAGTGTTAAACAATCATTGTTACTCAGCCAATAGTGGCTGTGTTGAGTAAATTGCACATCTTTTGTTATATTAATAACGATACAGCACATTTCATTCTCCTTCCATTTCACCTTTTGAACTAGCTTATGCTCAGCTTTCATTGACTTAAATGTTCGGATGCCCAGTAGGGCTATACGTGATGGAGATGGAATGCACTAAATGGTAGACAGTTAATATAAATGGAGCATACACAAAAGAGTACTTTGGATCAGACTCAATGAACAATCAAAGAAGCGTAAGCGATTGTCCGTGGGTTCAAGTTGGATGCCACGGTCAATTAAGTCTCAGGCAGAGCTGCAATCCTTAACATTCAGCCTCTCTGAGGCAGCCTTTAAAAAAGTCTTTTTAATTATCATTTTGTTGCTCACTATAGTACTATAAAAGAGGCAGTATTTAACATTAATGTCTCGGTAACATCATTTCGGAGAGGGCTCTGATGACGAGCAGATGTGGCCTTCACTGACGATTCGCTTGGTGAAATGATGCCATAGACCAGGTCATAAGAATTTGTCACCCCTTAATTGCTAAATCCTAAATTCATCTTCCATGGCGAGCTTGTTTTTTTTGTTTTGTTTTTTTTTATTGCTTTCTCCTTTATGTTTTCAGCCCATTCGGATTTTTGTAATCCCTTCTGTTCTTTCCGTCCGTCCTTTCATCCGATCTGATGTCACCCACGAGAAACACATTTACCTAGAATGCATGAGGAGATGTTTAAAACCCAGGCCTGTTGCATTATTAAAATCACATGGACAGTATGGAGTAGGTGCCAGTGTGCACGTCAAATACAGACAAGCTCAAGACAACAGGCGCATAATATGAGTCAGCCAGTGGCGACTTACTGCAGGAATGCTACCTCTAAATGCTGAACATTTAGAAAGAAAACATACACAGGAAAACACAGCTTCTGAGAACCTAGCCTGTGCCAGAAGTTCCCATGCTAGCCTGTGCTTGAGGCGAATGGAGTACGACACAAGAATGTTGTGTGGCAAATACCACAATCTGTGGGCAGCCCTGTTGGAAATCGATAAGTTATGCCAGGATAGATTTTCTGACACCCTTTGCTTATCCCGCCAGCTTGCTCATCAGGGTCATGGCTATCCACACCACACACAAGGTGTCTCAGAAAAGGCATGTGTATTCTGCTCTGTGTCAGTTTCAAGCTCTAAAGTAAACTAGCAAAGGAGAAGTCGTTCCCAATTAGTGGCAACTTCAACTGGCCTGCTTAGCACTGCTGTCTACAATTACTCTCCTGGTTAGGGCACCATGCTTGTCCTCTACAGTGCTTGCCAATGTTTACAGAGAGAAACTTCATGCAGAAGCTCCGATTTCCCGCCATTGTGCCAGACCTCATGGCTGACATGGAAGCAAACTAATAAAAAAGCAATTAGTCCAAATGACATGAGGTGTCTGAATGAACTGATGTACTGATGTTCTGTATCAATACTCTATGACTTTTAAAAAGCAGCAACAGCTTAATACCCGTGGAAGGAAACCAGCCAGCATATTCGCCGACATCTGATTCGATTTCAGTTTGTGCACTGTGATCTCCATACTCCTGAGAGAAGCAAAGGACTGTGTTTATCATTATTTTCAAACACAGTTTAGGGAATTTTATTTTATGCCTTTCATTTAACTAGCAATCAGTCATCCGTGGTGTATTTCCCTTAAATGTTTACTTTGTCCTCCTGACTGATTGTATGAAGTTCTGCACCTCAGCATATATGTAACTTAACACAGATCAGCTCAGGATGGCCAAGTTTCCATCAAGACTTTGGGAATTGAGGTAGTTCGGCTTCATAACAGTTCACCTCCCAGAAGACTGGAAGACATCAGGATATTATTGGCCTAATTCATCTACAGCTTGTCCATAGGATACTGTATGTAGACTCTATTCAGTAGACTTAAAGCTCAGTTTGACCACTATATATATATATTATATACTCAGAAGTGTAACTGAGGTGAATGAAACCAGTAAAGAAGTTTATAATGTATAATATTTACCCCAAATGGAAAACAAAACCAAATCGTGACCTTCTAATTTGCGTGACATATTTTTTGTTTAAGAAATTTGGACTTCCTAGCTATTTTCAGATGTAAAAATTATCTGTGCCGTGACTATTGTAATAACCTTTCGGCGGATTTGATTCAATTACACCGAATAATAAACACGCGTAACGTCACACGCTTAGGAAAAAAAACCCGCAGAGATGAAATAAGTGATTTGGGATATTTTATTCAGGTGGTTTTCACAATAACAGCTTATAAAACAGCCTTGTCGCAGTTACAGTTGCGGTATAAATGAGGGCAGAATAGATGGAGGAACCTAACTGAGGTGACAAGAAAGGAACAAATTACCTGAGCTGATTATTTTGGTTATGGCCAACCAAACCAATGCGTAAACACAGCTGTCTGTTCCCGTCTGCCGGGCAATTAGTTTCTATGATGAAAACATTTTAATAAGTTGGCCTTTAATTGTGTTTACTATTATTTGTGTATACAACGGATACATTTCACGTCACGCGGTAATTTAATAATCCTAACCTGTCATTACGACCGGTTTCGCAATGTTTCCAAACTCAGTATGATAGTTTTGGTAGGCCTGTTATGGGAACCAGGCAGAACTCGCCTCAGAAGTCTTTATTTTACGGAAAGCCCCAAATTGTTATAGGAAATGTTAGCTTTAACCGAAGCAGTGAGTTTCACGGAGATGTTTTAAATGCGCGCCTCCAGATGGTAATATTTAGTAAGACTAAAACATTTCTTGCTGCATTTTTTCCCCTTCTTCCTTTGAATAAATTAGCCTGTGTTTTGTTCCTTTAGTTAAAACATCATAAAAGCGGCATCAGGATAATATGGAAAGACAATGACTAAAAGATAGAGAAGTAACTTCATCAACTGAAAAATAAAAATAGGGATTTGGGGAAGGGATTATTAGGCTATTTTACTAGAATTCTTCTTCTTCTTATTATTATTATTATTTTTTTTTTTTTACCATATATTTATTTACGAATAACCATTATCCGATTTCGTTCATTGACTCATTTGTAGCAAATATAGCTTTAGGGAAATTTAAGGAAAATCATATAAGCGGGCATGAATGATTGTAAATTAAAAATTAAACATGCAGCAAAGTAAAAAAAATAATTCTGCAGAAAGAATTGCGCCCAGAATTATATGCAATCATAATAATATTATTAATGTAACGGGCTACAGAACAAGGCTATTAATTTACTACTAGCCTACTACTACTCCTAATAATAATAATAATAATAATAATAATAATAATAATAATAATAAATATTAGAAGAAGAAGAAGAAGAAGAAGAAGGAGAAGAAGAAGAAGAAGAAAAAGTTTATTTAATATTTTTCCTAGATAAAAGATTTATTTGGTCTAAGATACTTTTAAGTCATCCATCATGATGCACACATTACACGCATGCTGTAAAACTGCACGCGCGGGATGAAATCGCCCGTTTAACATTCTTTGCGCAAATCAATGACAAGAGGCCGGAAGACATTCTCTTCGGTCCATAAATTATAAGTTGTGCAGACCATCCTCTGAGCGGCTTCGCATAAAGAAATTCGGTAGCTGTCACTTGTTCTTTTTGGGAAGTCGTCGTTATTCTGCCCTTCCTCTGCGCCCCTCTGGGTGCCTCCCAGTTTAGGAGCTGCATGTAAAGTGGGTGGGGAAGTGTGCGTGGAAGTGGACGCAACTAAAAACTGCAAAATGATTTAAACGCAAGCGCGCACGGGACAGACGTTTGGAAGCCTGTACGAAAAGCCTGGTGAAAAACAGCAAGGGAAGTCGATTAAAGCTGCTACATTTCGTCGACCTGGATGGCCATGCAAGGTCTGAGTGAAGCCGGGGAGAGAGTTTCGGTCGCCTGCCCGCGGGCGCAGGGCTTGAGCCGGAGAGCGCACGCTTTCTCTGTGGAGGCTTTAGTGGGGAAAAGCTGCAAAAGGATGAAAGTAGAAAAAGCGAAGGATGAGAAGAGAGAGGAAAGTGACTGCGGCTTGGATACGTCGACTGGGACTGTCGTGGATGAAGGAGAGGACAGCGGTGAGCGTGCTCTCATCTTTACTGTGTGTATTTGCGCACTGACTTTATCACCATGACCACCGATGCTGGCTAACTGCTATATCCCATCCAATCCCTCGGAGTTCCAGCACAAATGTAGACTTAATAAGTAAATTACATATACTAGCCTACATATACTACAGTGTCAGTTCTGCGCATTATATTTGAATTACGATGCGCATTTGGTGTGTGTGTGTGTGTGTGTGTGTGTGTGTAAGAGCCCTCAGTAAGCCAACGCACGTTTAAATCACCTATGAAACTTTTCATATTTATCTCTGTAAGTTGATCTCTTCTTTTTCCTGCAATACTGAAGATGCTGTTAATGTACTGATTATGTTCTGCAGCGAATCAAATCGAGGAAGCTGTTGAGACCACGAGCAAACCCGCTGGGGACAAAACCGATCCGGACACACAGATCCAAGTGGAACTGCAAGGGTCCGATCTGTGGAGCAGATTTCACGAGATTGGAACAGAGATGATCATCACCAAAGCGGGCAGGTGGGACCGTCATTTGCTTTTTATTGTTTAATAGACTCCACCTTCAGTGAGTCTAAGAGAATAAATAACTGAAATAAAGTAGACGACTTTAAATCAAGTGGATTACTTCTATAGGCCTATACGGATTATATTTCATCTGAACATATATTTAGATTGGGATTTGATTTCTCTCTGGACATAATGCACCGCAAAAAGGATTGTAATGGAAATGATGTTACATCCTGTTCAGACACACAATGTTGCAAATTGTATGGTTACTGTAAAGCTGAAAAATATATTTTATATATATATATATAAAATCCTTCATCAGGCGAATGTTTCCATCTATTCGAGTGAAAGTGAGGAACCTGGACCCGTTCAAACAATACTACATCGCCATGGACATCAAACTCGTGGATTCAAAGAGATACAGGTACGGATCAGGTGGATCTCTTATTAACACACGAATAAGAAAAACAACCTGCCTCGGTTTAAACCTTAATCAGATACTGGGGATAAAGATCACAACATGTTTACCACCTTATACGAGGCACAATTTTAAATGAATAAATTTATTATTTATTAAAAATTTTTGTCTGGTATATGAGTAGCAGGGTCACATGACTTTGTTTATGTGTTGCTTATATGGAAAAATGTTAAATGTTACCTGCAAAGCACGTAAGTTGTTTTCAGAACTGATTCTCAATGCTGGTTGTTTAAGGGTTAAATAAAAACAAATTTAAAATCATTTCATTACATAATTGTTTTAATCTGCTGGAAAGATGCACAGCATGTGATTGTTTTAAAGATAAATAGATAGACACATAGATAGATAGATAGATAGATATACAGAAAAATAGATACATTGATAGACAGATAGATAAATAGATAGATAGACAGATAGATTGATTGATAGACAGACAGACAGATAGATAGATAGATAGATAGATAGATAGATTGATTGATTGATTGATTGATAGACAGACAGACAGACAGACAGACAGAGATAGATAGATAGATAGATAGATACTTTATTAATCCT
>JANDJT010000217.1:2546913-2559503 GCA_024331685.1 Stegophilus panzeri | reverse complement strand
TGGGTGGCGGGGGGGTGGGGGAGTCGGGTTGTATAAGAGTTCCTATTTCTGTGGTATTAGCCATAGTAAAATTGTAAGATGATGTGAATTACTAGCACTTCCACATAACCACATACCTGCTGGAGAGGTCATCTAAAGGGGTCATGGTGTCAGTCAGGCATGTGTGCAGTGTGTGCAGTGTTAGCAGGGGGCTGTTGGGGTCAGGAGCATGTGGAAGGAAAAGCTTTAGCTTGAGGCCTCACAGCCAGGCCCAGGGCAGCCAGGAGCTCAGTTTCTGTTTGTGTGGGCTGCCTTCCCTTCTCATGTTCTGATGTCATCCATCACTTCAGCCTCCTCCTGGTAGTGTTAATGACCCTAATAACATTCACATTTGACTGACCAATCAAATCTGAGATATTATCAAATGAATCCTGTCACATTTAGCTATCTGGAACAGTGTGTGTGTGTGTGTGTGTGTGTGTGTGTGTTCTGTACCTACATAATGACTTGTGTAAAGAATTGCCAGTTATTATTCTGTACATTCCTCTCATTTATAACTGATCGTTCACTTCAGCATGGTATGATTAGACATAAATAACTTCCGCAGAAGCTTTCTGCATCATGCTCTCCTACTACATCAATTCCCTCTGTAGTATGGTGGCCCACAGCTGCATAAAGGGGAACTGAACTGTGGAGAGACCTGTCAGCAAGTTTCAAGGAATTCATGCTGGACCAACAAAACACTTTCCACTTTCTGACCCCTGCTGTCCATCATCCCTTTCGTTGCAATCCCCTGACAAACAACCCCTTTTGCAAAGTCTGATGTCTTCTCCAGATCTCAAGTTCCTGTGGTTCTCCATGCAAGAACCTTTAGTCACATGTAAAGCCTGCACTTGCTGAGTTGTCAGCAAATGAATTCTACATTGTTGGGAATTGCATTTTGAGGTAAGATTGTATTATATGCATTATACCTAACAGAAATGTTCAAATAAGTTCACCTTCAATGACAATATTATGGATGCTGTTGAGAGATTTGGAAAGACAGAAGTGAATCAATCATTTAATCATCTTTCATATATTTCTTCCTCTATTGAGCTTATGTAATATAAACTTGATGTGTATTTTCCCTTATCGAGATTCAAGGGTTTATTTGTCACATATGCGTTTGTACCAGGTGCAAATGAGCCATGAAATGAGATAGACAATACATAAATGATACAGACAAGACAGATATAACATGGATATAAGTGAGCTTCTGCATGATATCAGACGAGACTTCACAAAGGCTGAGGGAAGATTTCCAGGGGCCCTGAGATTGATATGAGATAGGTTCATGCTTCTGAGACCAGATAATAATCCATGATATGATACCCCAACCTTACCAGAATTGATGTTCCTCAGCTCTACCAGTTTCCTGTATATGACAGGTTATTTTTTTCCCCCTTCCACTGCATGTCAATCATAGTCCCTTCTTTTCTATAACATAGCAGGGACAGTACTAGAGCATGGGATGCTCCAGCCGTGGGTATCAGGTGGCAAGGGCAAGCAGGTGATTTAGAGCCACAATGTGTCTGCTCCCTGCAAGGACTACTTTCAAGTAGTGCTCTAAGGTCAGTTCAGTTGTATGGCTCCAGATGCTGCTGTCAGTCCCAGAGCTGACCTGCAGGATGTGGCTGATAGGCCACGATCCCCCGGCCCCTCGTGTTGGTAATTGATTTCAGGGCGAATGCCCCAGTCTACTGACACACTCAAACCCGACTGCCGTCTGCTTAGGGTCTACCGCTCAGCCAGTGGTGTGCTGTCAGCGGTAATTCAATTAGAGATGCAGGAGTGTGACTAACTGCAACGCATCAACCACTTTTCCATATGTGTGCAGTTTCCACCCCTTCCCCACTCGCTCTCTCTCTTGTCTGACTTTTAATCTTCGTCACTATATACACACGTGGTGAAGCCCACACACGCAAAGTGTTTATCATGATCTTGTACAACATGATGGCTCATAATACGTTCATATCATTCTGGAAAACAGATGCGTAGAGTTTTTTGGGGGGTTATTTTGCGTCAGTTGATCCTATGAAGTGCATTCACTCTCCACCATGGCTTACCAGACTTCAGCAGCCCATCATCTTATCACCAACCAAGCAAAAGTTTATACCTTATTAACCTTTGACTTTGACATCACTGCACCATAATACAGCGGCCTGTCAATGTGTTGCGACACCCCTGTATGTCATTCTCCAGCCGTCACTCGCTCTGGCCTCAGTGCACGAGGGCACCATCATAAAACTTATCATTTAACATTTGAAGTTGGCAGATCAGGCTTACATGACCATGTTATGTGCTGTTGTAATAGATAGCTGAGCCTGAGGTTTGGAGAGGCTGCAGGGGTTGCAGAGAAAGTTACTAGAGTGAGAGTTCCAGGCCATTTTATGCTTAATGACTCAAATACTTAACAAGTGTGAATGACAGGGCCAGCTGGAGCAGCAAAAGCAATAAAAACATATTAAAAGCAGCATTAACACAACTGTGAGGAAGTGCCATGCATGGCAGCATGATCCTAAGCAGATGCCCTGTGTGTGCTTGTCTGTAAAAGAACTGGGGAAAGACCTTTTCATGAAGTGATTGGACACACATGCCTCATCAGAGCAAGCTGAACCAATGCACACAGTTTTCTGTGTCTGCTTGCTACCTTAGTCTTTTTGACAGCCATGAGGCGCAAGGAGAATCGAATGTTTTAACAAGAGAGGAAAGGATTAAATGCCCGCACCGTAGTCCATCACAGACTTCCATCTAAGAGTATCTTCAGAGAAGAGGTACGGTATCATTTCAGAGCCCAAGTGGAGGCAGGGTGGATCAATCGATGCTCAGTTTTCAGTTCTAGCACTACGGTGGCTAAGAAGATCTTTTTTATTCAAGATACCTAGGGAAAATTTGGTTGCATTTGCTAAGAGAACAGACAGAAACAAGGACAGGAGTCTGGACAGAGAGTCATAGCAATTTTAGCAAAAAAAAAAAAAAAAAGAAAAATTGTATATGTGAATATTATCACATGTTTTATGTGTCATCATGTGTTTATTATTGCATATTATTGAAATAGTACGTAATATGCTTTGTGATGTATTAATTATGGTTTAATACACAACAGGTCTCATATCAAAACTGTGGATCTTTTTATTATTTATTTATTTATTTATTTATTTTTTACAAAGATGGTATGAGAGCCATTAAAGACGATTTAAAATCAGTGTTGCATAGTTGCTACGATAATAGTTTCAGGGCAGTCCTTCTCCTCAAAGGCAGCATATCAGACCTCATCCCTGCTTTGAATTAACATCACCATCTGAAAGGATCATAAGTAATGTAATGGCCTAACAACAGGTAATAAAATTGTCTGCACCAATGTGCATAATGAAGGCTTCTGCCCAGCTTTGCCGTCAATCAAAGACTCTTGATTAGAATGAGCTGGGATGGGCTTTCCCTAGGAGCCAGAGGTCATGTGTCTGAGTCCTGTTGGGGTACGTCAGCACACGGGCCACACTCAGTACCTGAAATTGGTTGCAGCTGAGGCAGATAGGGCGCTCCCTTCATTGCTTGGTAATGATGGCTTGGCATGCGAGTCACTGAGCCTCGCTTCCGACCCAGGTGAGACTTTTGACCTTACATCTGTTTCCTGTTGCTGAGCTGGTGCAGAAGGGAAGCCGAGACAGCCAACCGAGGGGCTGTTATGAAAGCCGACCATTTAAGTCACAAGCTTCCAGTCTTGGCCCTTCTGGTAGTGGATGAGATGATCTCTGCTGTCAAAGCTGCAATAACAAATGATTTAGCAGAAAAAGAGAGGCAGGCCAACTGGTTAAATAAAAAGATATAAATGCTTTCTGATTCAAGGAAAATGGGATTTATATCAACAATTACAGATCTGAAATCCTGTGAGACAAGATAGCAAGATTCAGCTTTTTATAAAACTGTAAGCTGTAAGTTACAACTTGTGTGTAATATACAGTCGGGTCCGTAAGTATTTGGACAGCTCGCCAATTTTTGTCATTTTACCTCTTTACCCCACCACAATGGAACTGAAACGAGGCAATCAAGATCTGACTGAAGTGTAGACTTTTAGACACATCGTGATTGCTTCGTTTCAAATCCATCGCGGTGGGGTACAGAGGCGAAAATGACGAAAATTGTGTCACTGTCCAAATACTTGGACCTGACTGTAATTATTCTACAGGAAGACTAGGAAGACATTTTTAAATTTAAAGTAAATCTTGGATTACATTTTTTAACATATAAAAAAAGAGAAAAAACAAACAAACAAACAAACAAACAAACAAACAAAAAAGGTTCGTTTTCTATGGTTCTATGGAATGCAGATTAGTAGTTTGTTAAGCAGTTTGAACTGAACTGAATTGAGATGCAATAATAAATTAAATCAGCACACAGCAACAGGGAATCAGCTCTTATATGTACAAATGCATATAAATACAAAATAACTGAATGCTGATATGACAGTACAAATGAGAAGTTTTATCTACAAAATTGCTTCAATACTGTTCGAGGTGCTTCATATTTATGTACATCAAAGACGGAACCATTCATTAAGATAAATAGATTTATTCCTAATACAGCATTATAGTTTTACATACAGCTATAATTTTCCTTCTTTTTTAACATCTAGACACTGAAAAGCATTAGACATTTAACCATTTTCAACACATCCAGCATTTTATATATAATGTGTTTATATATAAAGCAGCATTATCATGGCAAATGTCTACACTTTCCTCAGTCATACAGATGAAATTATACATACAGTATTCTAAACACAGTGGCAGGACAAAACACGGCACAAAAGTATTTTCCATTGCACATCCTTTGGACATACTTGATATACGAGGAAAAGACATGAGGAATCTCCTCGTCACCACGACTGCGTTCTGTTCATGTTCCTTCTCAATAACGCCATCATGAGGTGAGGCTAAGAGGTGTGCACTTAAATTCACAAGTCAGCTTTAATGCTTTTCATGAGCTAGCACCTTTCTACTGGCTCACAGTCACATATACTCCTTACATCATCTTCACCATGTAGACAAACGTCGATATCACTCTATTTGGTCTCGTAGTCTGGCCAGTCTAATCCTACAAGCAAAGGATAGTAAAAAAAAATAATAATAATAAGTTGTGTTTTCTGTTCATCACAACAATGTAAGACTCACAGTGATATAAAAACATGAGGAGAGAAAGTGTTGTGATATACAGTGGATATAAAAAGTCTACACACCCCTGTTAAAAGGTTTTTGTGGTGTAAAAAATAAATAAATAGTAAAACCAAGATAAATCATGTCAGAACTTTTTCCATCCTCAATGAGAAATTACAGCATATAAATATTAAGTGAAAAACAATCAGAAACATTTTAGGGGAATAAAGGAAAATTTTTTAAAAAACGTACAATGACCTGGTTGCGTAAGTGTGCACACCCATAAACTAATACATTGTTGAAGCACCTTTTGATTATATTACACCTGTTAGAGTGTACATAATAAAATTTTTCTTTTTCATTAGAGCAGAGTATTTGTCTCATTGCTTACCTGATGAACCAATTTACCTTTTGTTATTCTTTTGATGTAAATATCTACCTCTAGTGTTGCATACCGGTCACTGCACCTAGATGATACCTGTAGGGTCCTGTTTAAACGGATGTGGTAGCCTGCAAAGACGGCCTGTCAGTAAAAAGCAAACAACCGTATGACACGTGGATATTTCAGTTGATTTATTGTTTTATTACTAATCATGTAAAAAAAACATGAAGTGGAACTTGTGTTTGTCAAAAGGAATGTTGGATGTCGAATAAATGGAAAATACTGTAATGAAGAGAGTTGACTGGATACTGGCTGGTACAACACCACTCAGTCTTTTTGGCTAAGAGTCTATCACTATGGCACATCATGACTTAAGATTATTTTCCCACTCTTTCTTGCAAAAACATTCTAGATCCATCATATTGTAAGGGCATCTCCTGTGCACAGCCCGCTTTAATTCACCCCACAGATTTTTAGTTGGATTCAGGTCTGGGGATCTAACTAGGTCATTCAAAAACATTGATCTTCTTTTGGTTAAGCCATTCCTTTAGATGTATGCTTTGGGTCATTGTCATGCTGAAAAGTTTTGCACTCAAATCAACTAGTGTTTGTAGCTATTCATGATTTCCTCCACCTTGATAAAAGCCCCAGTTCTGACTGAAGAAAAGCAGACCTAAAGCATAATGCTGCCATCACCATGCTTTTTTTTTATATATATATATATATATATATATATATATTTTTGCACCAAACATACCTTTTGGAATTGGTCACATCAGACCATAACACATTTTGGTCTGATCTTGTTGAGCTCTCTCTTATCAACAAGCCATTTTCACCCACAGAGCTGAAGCTCTTTCAATGTTTTGTTTTGTTTTTTTCCGCACCATTCTGTGTAAACTCTCGATACTGTTGTGTGTGAAATTCCCAGCAGAGTAACAGTTTCTGAAATACCCAAACCAGACCATCTAGCACCAACATCCATACCACGGTTAAAGTCACAGAGATGTGAACAATAACTGAAGCTCTTGACCTGTATCGGCATGATTATTTTTTGCATTGCGCTGCTGCCGCATCAGTGGCTGATTAGATAACTGTACGTACACACACACACACACACGCACGCACACACGCACATATTCAGTGTGTGTGTAGGTCACATACTGGAGAGAGTGGAGAACAGGAGGGTTGGGCCAGACAGGTGGTAGTGATCAAGCTTGATCAAGCTATTGTGGTAAATGGATGGCCAACATTGGTGGGAGCTCACATGCTGCTGCCTGTGTCCTCCTCTCTGAGGCTATTCATAGCAGACTAGGTGGGCAATGACTGGGTGTGTGAATTGCCTCAAGAGCTCTGGCTGACAAAGCTGCCTCTCTGGACCACATACACAGCTTGTTTATAACTGAATGCTGAAAAAACAAACCCAACAACATTCACTTCCCTCATGCTTAGACTCGGTGCTTTCAGGAAACTTGTTTCACTGCAATCTTTATTTTATTTGAGGCAGTTTTGTTGAGTAATGGTACAAGAGCACTCTGCCACTGCTTCTATAAGTTCCATAAGACTGGAAGCAGTAATTCTAGCTCACACATTGCTTACTGTTAATTCATAACCTATGCTTGTAAGGGTTGTACAGATGAGAGGACACCACTTTTTCTTTTCTGAAACAATACCGATAACCAGGCTTGGGGAGTAATGGAGTACATGTTCTCTCTTGCCAGTCGTGGCTCACATGAGCAACCTCCTGGACAGTGACTGGTCAGCTTTTATTATTATTATTATTATTATTATTATTATTATTATTATTTCTGCTGAATAAATGATTGAAAAAGCAAATTTTCCTTGTGGTTTGGTTCAAGAGTATCAACTTCATTAATAGGCACTGCTTCAAAGATGATCAAATGTTTGCTTGCCCAAATATGTAAAATAAATAAATAAATAAAATAAATAAATAAAGCCGACAATTTGCATAGGGTGTACTTCGTTTTTCACATAACTGTACATGACCATTAAGCCTGGGTATTTCTAGACATATTTACTCATTTCTTGCATGAAATTGTCTTATACTATTGGCAGATATTTTAGCTTCTTTCTAGAAATAATAAAATAATCTTGAAATAATAAAAAATATGCTGTGTTTTAAAACAAAAAAAAAAAGATTGTTATATTTGTTTAAAAAAGCAAATAAGGAGAAATATTAGTTGGTTTGTACTATACTGCTGCTAATGCTATGTCACAAGGCAGTGCAACACACTTGGAGCACGGCACTATCTGCCCTCTTCTACATACAGAAGTTCATAGATGCCCACAACTGGCTAGAATTGCTGTGATTGACAGTAAACGGTATGCTATTCTTTCCACCCAGAGATCATGCTGAATTTTGCTCTTTTGACTCCTGTCCATGGATGGCTGTGGCATCATCGAGATTTGTGATCTTCTGATGCAAAATGTTGGGCCACTCGAGAGACCCCCTTCCCTATTTATATAAGCACTCCTTCATTGCTGTGTATGTAAGTCAGGCCAGTATCTGTATCTATATTTAGAGTTAAACCTGGAAGGTTTGGAAATAAATATGAACCCTACCACCATGCCCCAAGAAACATTATAAAACACTGCTTAAAAACTTAATAGAAATGTAGAAATGCCAGCACTGTCAGCACTGTGCAGCATCATTCAAGTTCATAACTGGTCCTCACTATATACTGTTTTTTTTAAATCCTGCATTTATTAATCTTGCAGTTATTATTTTCGTTCCTACCCACTCACAGTAGTTTCCAACTAATATAGTAGGCTCTATTTTCCAAAATATAAACAAACTAATAGCTTAATATAAACCACTGCAAACCTGAACAGGTAGTTACTAAGCATGAATGAACAAAGCTTGTAAATGCATCATGCATTGACTCGTATTCATTTTATTGAACGCTGTCTTTCTTTGTTTTGTAAGCTTGATATATGGCCTCTTGCTCATATCCACAAGCTTCATATCTGACCACTCACTCATATGAAACTGCTTCCTGCTTGCGTATCTTTTTCATTAGGTCCCTAGTTCCTTGTTGCATACGTCTAATTTCAGCCAAATGCCCAGTTAAACTTTCTGGCAAATTGTCTGTAAAAAAAAATGAATAGTGCAACTACACTGTTTGGCCAAATGTCTAGTGGAAAGCCTTCCCAGAAGACTGGAGGTTATTATAACAACAAAGTGAGATGTTCAACAAGTACATATGGCTTTTGGTCATATAATGTATTATTTATCTGTATTTGTATCCATACAGAACATGTTATCTGTTCGTTCCAAATAATGCATTTGTATTCGTTTACATCCCTAACGTAAATATACATAGTCATACAAATAATGATTTGCAAGTGACACAATTTATCATTATTTTGCCTCTGTACACCACCACAATGGATTTGAAATGACGCAATCAAGATGTGATTTAAGTGTAGACTTTCAGCTTTAATGCAAAGCATTTAACAAAAATGTTGCATTGACTGTTTAGGAATCACAGCCATTTTTTTTTTTTTTTACATAGTCCTTCCATTTTCACAGGCTCAAAAGTAACTGGACAGTTGACCAAGTGTGGCCTGTTTCCTCATTATTTCATGGAAAATTAAGGAACTAAAAGGTCTGAATCTGCATTTGGTAGCTGTTCTTGGGAACTCTCAATACGCAGTCCGAACAGGTGACGATGCAAGTGAAGGACAAATCAGAGACCTATCAGAGAGATAGCAGAAATTTTACGAGTGGCCCAATTAACAATTTGGTACATTCTAAAAAAGAAGGAATACACAGGTGAGCTCAGCAACACCAAAAGGCCTGGAAGACCACGGAAGACAACTAAAGTGAACTTTTGAGGCTACGTATAAGCTTTGCTTGTTTTGACTGTAAAGCACGAATGCAGCACATTATTCAGAACGAAATTAATTAAATAAGGACGGGAAAGAGCTACTACAGTGCTTCCAGAAACTTCTACAATTTTCTGCATTTCTGCATAAATTTGACCTGAAATGTTATCAGATCTTCATCTAATTCCTAAAACTAGATAAAGAGAACTCAACTAAACAAATGATGCAAAAACATGACAGTTTTTACATTTGTTTATTGAGCAAAATTATCCTAAATTAAATATCTCTGTTGGAAAAAGTATGTGAACCCCTAGGGATACGAGTTCATTTAAAGGGGTTATTAAAGTCAGGTGTTTCAGTCAAGGTGATGGCATTCAGGTTAAACAGGCCCTCCCATGTTTCAAGAACATAAACGTAATATATGCAAACTTAACATAAATGATGCGGCTACTTATCCGTTTGAGCACCGTATACAGATGAGGGGATCAGAGAGCTGGGCAGACTACAGAATTAAAGCGCTGCCGCATTGGTTTCTTTATGTAGAGATGAATTCTCACTGGTGCCACTATCAGAGGGTAGTCGGACAGCATTGTGGGTAATGTAGCAAACCGTTAACCGAAAGTCCATTCAGAATTTCATTACAAAATAAATCTTGGGTACGACTGAAGATCATATGTTAATGATATAAAGATAAATCAAGCAGCAAGTCATTTAGGGTGCATTTTTTCTTTGAAGGACTTAATAATCCAAACTAACCAAGCACCTTAATGGGAGTCTTTTTTCCACCATTACATTGTAACATAGCTTGTCACAGAGAATGTGCAAGACAAGAGGTTAGAACAGATTCATATCCCAGGAACACATCCATTTATTACCACTTTAGCTTTTTCAAGTCCATGCTCTTCAGTGTAGCATCCATAGACTTAACCACACCTGCCATGGACTTGGTGACCTGAAGAAGAAAAAGAAAAAAAAAAACATACCATACATAACAAACGCATTAGTATGGTAAAAAAAAAAAAATTAAATTAAAAATTAAAAAAATCCATCCATGGTCCTGCCAGTAAAACCAATTTCTCAACCTCACAGGTAGATGTCACTCTCAACAAGGGCATGTTTCAATTTGTGTCCATGTCTAATGGGAGTTCTAAATAAACAAGAGGATTAACATTTTTGGAAACATTTAAAAATGTAGAGATTTCATTTAGAAACATTTCTTTTGATACGCTGAATCCTAATACCTTCTGTGATCTATTCTAGCCAAAAAAATAATAATAAGTATGAGCTTATAATCAAATCTAAACTATTAAAGATAAAAACTATTACATTTTTTTTTTTTTAATATAGTTTTTACTTTTAGATTAAAAACTGCTATTTGACCGGTTCTTACCTTGCTAGTGGTAACAGCAGTTTGGACTCGAGCAGTCACTGCATCCACTCGAGCGCTTATTTGAAGAAAGTTGATGGACTGATTGTTCCGTCGGACTGAATTTTCAGCATGTATACGTGCTACCTCCGTGTTAGCTTTCTGTACAGCCTAAAAACAGAATACGCAATTGCAGCATCTTAGTACTGGTTGAAATTTTATAACAGTGAACTGAATTTGGAAGCCTGTAAGCTACCTTCAGTTTTGCATGCAATGCACATAGTATGGTCTTGAAACTAATTATTAATTTTCTTCATAAGATAGCTGATTAGAGTTCACAATCCCAAAATTCCCAAATCCGAAAATTCATGAATCAGGTGTTTCGTGGACGTTTGTAGACAGCTGACCAATCACACATCATATGTGCTTGTTGAGCATACCATTCCAGATTGAGTCTCCCCTTTGCTGTTATAATAACCTCCACTCTTCTAGGAAGACTTTCCAGTTGATTGTTGATTTTGGAACATGGTTGTGGGGATTTGGTCATTCACACACAAGAGCATTAGTGAGGTCAGGCACTGATGTCAGGCGAGGAGGCCTGGTGCTCAGTCTGGCGTTCCAATTCATTACAAAGTTGTTCAGCGGGGCTGAGGTCAGGGCTCTCTGTAGGCCACTCGAGTTCTTCTACATCAGCCTTAGCAAACGATGTCTTCATGGACCTCGCTTTGTGCACAAAGCATGCTGGAACATGTTTAGGCTGGGCCAAAAGTGAAGTGAAATCTTAACGCTACAGAATACACAGGCATTCTGTTTAGTGAAGTTTAGTGAAGACCCACATATGGGTGTGATGTTCAGGTTCCACAGACTTTTGGCTTTATAGTGTATCTTGTTGATAAACCTCGTAGGTGTATAGTTAGAGACTATAGCTTGTATTTGTCCATACACAATTTGTGCTAACTCTCCTCTAGCATACCACAGGTGTTAGTTTCTGATCCTAAGACTATTGTTGGTTGGATATTTTTGGTTGGCTGACTATTCTTAACTCAGCAGTGACCCTGAAGTGTGTAGAAAAGCGAGCAACACTGCAGCAAAGAACACATTACCATATTACTAGCATGTCAGTTTCACTGTGAAACTGAAAACAATCCAAATAATATCTTTTCATCAGTGGTCCTATGGTTTCTAATGATGGGGGGAGTAGACTAGGAGATATACAGTAGCTGACAAATTGTGTTTAGAAACAGATGGACTACAATACTTCTGTATTTACAAACTGATAGAATACTTACAATGAATGAATCTGCAAGTTTGGAGTACCTTACAACCTATCCACTGGATATGATAGATATAATAAGGTGCTAAAAACATACAGTACGGCAAAATTTTTTAACACAGATTGCGTTTAAATATCCCACAGTCCCTGGTGTAATTTTGGAACTGGAAAAGAGTAGCTTACATCTAGAGAGCCCTCCACTAATATTGGTACTCTTGGTAAATATGAGCAAAGAAGGCTTTGAAAAATTGTCTTTATTGTTTAACCGTTTGTTTAAAAAAAAATTCACAAAAATACTCTGCTCTCATGGATAGCAAACAATTGCAAACACAACACAGGTTTATCAAACAATATAAATTTGTTAAAATGCCACCCTTTTAGTCAATACTTTGTGCTACCGCCATTTGCCGAGATAACAGCTCTGATTCTTCTCCTATAATGACTGATGAGGTTGGAGAATACATGGCAAGGAATCTGAGACCGTTCCTCCATACAGAATCTCTCCAGATCCTTCAAATTTCGAGGTCCATGCTGGTGGACTCTCCTCTT
>JANDJT010000217.1:2530157-2544252 GCA_024331685.1 Stegophilus panzeri | reverse complement strand
AATTCCCTAACCCCTTGGATTAATATAGATTCACTCCTCAATATTTAAAGTTTGTTCAAGTTCTAATCAAAGAACCTATAACAATAAAAAAAAAATAAAATAAAAAGTGGTTCGAGTGAAATAGGCTATTATAAGCATTACAAACGAGATCGATTGGTGTTTGTTTATGGTCGTGACGTAGGCTATACGTTCACGTGCCGAAGTTTTAACGATATGTACGGCCAAGTAAAGTAGTCATATCTGTATATGCATCATGTAAATAAAAAAGAGGGGAGGGGAATAATGTTAAACTAGCTCTAAGCAACAGTGGTGCATGATGGATTTTAGAGTTTGGTTTGCTTTTGCAATTGTGCACCACCTATAGGAGCCAATTGCAGGTAGTAGAAAGAGTGTGATAAAAGCAAACAACAATAACAACAACAATAACAACACTAAATATATTAATGATGGTTATAATGCTTATCATATAAAGTCCTCAAAGCCCAGCTTGGACACGACATTAAAAAAAGAACACCCAGATGGCTTTTTTAAATAAATTTTTTTATTTTATTTTATTTTTTCTTAATGCTTTGCGGAAAGTGAAGGAAGTTTTGGATGGAGCCAGTGGGTCAGCAGTGTTTACTGAGGAATTTACAATGGCAAGATAAATGGTTAAAAAAAACCCAAAAAAAAAACCACTCATAACTTTGTGTCACAGAAACAAACACGAATCGTTTCTTAAGCCAAAGTAATATGAGAGTAAATGATCTGTTCAAAACAATTTCCTATTTGCTTTTGCAAGTGAGGAGAAAATGAAGTCGGGCACGAAAGCGCATCTGGGTGCAGTTTCTTTCTTTCTTTTTTTTTTTTTTTCTCCCCTCCTCAGCTATGACTCACCCTGGCTTGTTTGCGGGAGGAGAGGGGCGGGGATTCGAGGGGTGTAGAAGGAAAACAAACGCTACCACTAGATATTATTATGTCTTTCATATTCCAGTAACACGGCGCAGAATCGCCACAGTTGTTTAGAGCATATCGGAGGAATGGGTAAGATGGAAAGAGACTGGTGGTGTCACGTGTAAAGTTGGTGATCAGACTATGGGACCCATAAAGCTCCATCACGACTGTGGGACCTGCTTACGTCACGCCCCCTCCCCCACATCATCCCCATACTTCATCTCTCTTCTTCATGTCTTGTGGTCACCAGATTGACTTCATTATTGCGCGATGGAGCAGAGTGTCTTGTGAATTCATTTGAAGGAAGCTGGAAATCAAGCCGACCCCATTGTATGCGCCAGGCAACGTGGGCAAACATACACCCTTATTTACAGTTAGGAAGGAGTCTGAATTTAATGACAAATTCACATTTCTTTAAGTATTACGATGTAACCGAAAACAAATGATTTCTCCTAAAGAAATAAGAATATGCAGATTTTTTTTTTTCATGGTGATTGGGTCGCATTAGATAGATGGTGATTTTAATGCTGATGCGTTTATTTATGGATACTGCGCTCTTGGAAAAAAGTTTTTAAGTTTCTTTAACGGATTCCAGTTGGGAGATTTCTAATAGGAAACACATACTACTACAACCTTTAAGAGTTGAAAAACCCTGAAGTTTTTCCTTTTTTTTTTTTTTTTTTTTTTTTTTTTTTTTTTTTTAAATAATACTTTATTGTTTTATAAATGTATTATATTTTAAAAAGAAAGAAAGAAAGAAAGAAAGAAATCTAATAAAAGTTCATATAAATCAGTCACATTTCATAATATCCTCATCCTGACAAAATAAAATTAAATAAATAAATAAATAAATAATAGGTTGACACTTCAATTATCCTCATGAAAAGTTGTGGAAACTGGGGCTTCCTCTATAAAAGCTTGCTTTACTGTGACAGAACTGTTAGAGCAGTTACAAATTCAAGTGATGTACGTTCAGTCTGCTTATTTATTTACACACAATGACTAGTCATCTAATTAAAACAATCTCTGATAAAGTATTTAATCTATTAACTTTTTTCCCCACATATTGACTTAGGTACACGAACATACTGCTTTTTCATATATTACTTATTGTTTTTTGAGGCATAGCATGTTTTGTTCAGTTTGCCACACATTGACACACACAGGCACAGGCACAGACACACACACACACACACACACACACACACACGCACACGGTTGGATGCATGTGCATGTGCATGTGTTTTTCATCCTCTTCCACATTTTGCTATTCATAATTATACATTTTTAAATTAATGGCACTCAGATGATTAATACATGGCAGTGAGTCACTCAGATTAACCCTGTTAGCTCTGGTAGAGAGAAAATCAATAGTCACTGTCTGGCTTAGACTGAATGAGCCAATGTTGCAAGTTTATTTTTTCCATTTTTCCAGCATGTAGTAACTTTCATTCATAATTTACAAATCTCTCTTCTTTTAACTAAACACAGTGAAGATTCCGCACCCAAAAGGCTGCAAAAAAAATGATACTGTCCTTTAACTCGGAGAATGACTCATCTTTTGGAGATAGCTTGCGACAAAGAGGGGTATATGTTCTTACCCACACATAGAAGGCAAAAGTAATTTAGGCAAATATCAAAATAATGACATAAATTTGCAGCATGTAGAGGGAGAGCCTGGACAATCTATTGTTAGCTTTGTTGTTTAAAAATGACTATTCCAGATGTAAATGTTTACAACAATTCGGTTTGCTGTTTTGAGTCATCGTCAACCAACCAATTACAATACTGTTAGCTAATTATATTCAGTTGAGATCATCAGTCATTGGTTTCATATATAATTGACTATATATATATATATATATATATATATATATATATATATAGAGAGAGAGAGAGAGAGAGAGAGAGAGAGAGCGAGACTCTTAGCAATAATTTATTGCACATTGTAATAATCTCAATTTAACTCTATTGTTTTCTATTTCTATTTCTTTCTTTTCCCCCAGTCCTGCAGAATATGATGGAACTTAAGGATGATCGGCGGTTCCATAATCTAACACAGGAGCAAGTGGAGACTCTAGATCAGGTTCTCACAGAGGTCATTCCCATTCATGGCAGGGGCAACTTTCCCACCTTGAAGATTAAGCCCAAGGACATCATTCATGTCGTCAGAGACAGACTGGTTTCTAAGAATATCAAGGTGAGGGACGTCCGTCTCAATGGCTCCACCGCAAGTCATGTCCTAGTCAAGGAGAATGGCACTAGTTATAAAGACTTAGACATTATCTTTGGTGTGGAGCTTCCTAAACAGGAAGACTTTCAGATCATAAAAGAAGTAGTTCTGGGGTGCCTCCTGGACTTTTTGCCACAAGGAGTTAACAAGGACAAAATCACAGCTCTTACTATGAAGGAGGCTTACGTACAGAAAATGGTCAAAGTCTTTACCGAGTATGACCGATGGAGCCTCATCTCACTCTCCAACAACAGTGGTAAGAATGTGGAACTCAAGTTTGTCAGCTCTCTGCGTCGGCAGTTTGAATTCAGCGTCGATTCCTTTCAGATAATCTTGGATACTATGTTGGAGTCCTACCTTGAGGCTGAGAGACGGGAGGCTGCACAACTCAAGGAGAAAGAACAGGAGGCTTCCATGATTCAGAGCACTGACTCGAAGTCAGGTATATTACATAAGCAGATCACCTCTGCTGGTACAGAGAACTGCAATGAAACAGATATTAACATGTTAGGTGAAACTAAGGACATGAATGCTTTGCATGATGTGTGCCACAATGAAAGAGTTATGATGGAAGCCCAGTACGATTCTTCCAGAGAAGAAACAACTGTTGAAACAATCCATGAGGAAAAAAATGAGGAGATGAATGAATCTATAACAATGACTGAAGATATGGAAGATGTATCAGAACTGTCTGAAACAAGATCAGTGCATATGCATAAACCAGATGAACTTAATCAAAATCTGTTGATACAGTCAAGACGAGACGTTAACTCGCAGCTAGAAATTGAACAGGTGGTCATTGAGGAAAATAAAAGCATACAGTGTGACATACAGCTGTCAGATTCTCAAGCATGTGTCCATGCAGAGGGGTTTAAAGAGAGTGAAACCATATTAACTGCATATTCAGACAGTGTTAAATCTGTATCTAAAAAGGAGCATACAAACACAGTAGGTGAGCCAATGCAAACTGCAGAAAAAAACATAGGACAATCTACATTCCAGCTTCCTCCCATCACCCTTCTTACAGAAAACACACCAGTGGACTCGAACAATGAGCACTCTTTAGCACCTCCACCTAAGAAAACTAGTCGGAGTTCACAAATGGTTGTTCTTAAGCATTCCTCACCAAAACCCCCCAGGAAAATGTCTAGGAAGGTCCCATGTGTGCCACACTTAGCAAGCAAATTAGTCTTAAAAGACTCAACAGTTAAATCTTCTCAGCTTGTCAGCCATCCACTCAATGTAAGTGACCCAAAAGAATCAACACATATCCAACTAGAACTGGCAGAGCATACCACTAACTGCTTGGAGTCAATGTCCAGTTCTTCATATGACAATGACCCAGTGATTAGAATATTAGATATGTCCACAACAGCCTTTAGTGTTTCAGCCCAGGAGAATTGTACACACTCAGAGGAGATGCTTTCCATACCTTCATCCCCAGAAAAAAATGTTCAAGCACTTTTAGAGACTTCAGAACCAGAGACTGGTGAAACTACTAATCATTCTGTCCCAAGCCCTAAACCCGTTTCTGCCCAAAAGGACCAAAACATGACCATTCAACCTCTTCCTGAGATTCTGACAAAAACATGCTCTCAACCAGTGAGGCCAATTATTCAGATCAATTGTCAGCCTATAGTAGAGGTAGAAGATAGCTTATCTGTCTGTCCAAAGCCTTTATACAAAGAGGATACCCAAACTGATGAGTGCGCTCAAGAATATTCAGAGTTCCAAATAACTGTTGTGCATACAGTAGATGCTTCCTCCAAGTTAGGGACACCTCTGTCTACAGATCTTACTTTTGATTCAGGGGAGGTAGAAATCACTGACCAGGGCTCTGGGGTTCCTGTTATTTCATCACCAGTTCCTGAACCCTCCATATCATGTCTACTGCCTCAGGAACCTAATGTACCTGGCACACAGACTCTAGAGTCTTCAATTTTAACATCACACCTTCTAGAATCACCCATACTGATACCCCAACAGGCTCAAGATTCTTTGGTGTTAGAAAAAGACTTTTCCAAATTACCTGAAATATCATCATGTCTTCTAGAAGCTCCAATATCAGTGTCTAAAGATTGCGTGTATTCTGTCTGGCCATCAAATGTTTTGGAAACTTCCACATGTTCTTCAGAGGGATCAAAGTCTTCTGCATCGTCAATTCAAACTCCAGAACCACCAGAAGTATTATCACAGATTGTGGAACCTTATGTAGACTCAACACAGCCTGTACATTCTTCCATATCGCAGGCTGGGGTTCTAGAACCTTACATTCAACTAGAGTTAGTGACCCCTGTAGAGACTGCAGAGGATTCAAATCTACCTGACTCGATAGCCACAAAAGCACCCCTGCCTTCTTCCAGAGAGATTCCTTCTGTCACAGTAGTGGCAGAAAGCATGTATGGAGATTTTGAGCAAGCCATGGACCACCTGCGTTACAGGTTAATCGCAACACGCAATCCAGAGGAGATCAGGGGTGGTGGCTTGCTCAAGTACAGCAACCTACTGGTTAGAGATTTCAAACCTGCCAGCGAGACAGAAATTAAAACTCTAGAGCGTTATATGTGTTCACGGTTCTTTATTGACTTTCCAGATGTTAATGAGCAACAAAGGAAGATTGAGTCCTATCTACGAAATCACTTCATTGGAGAGGAGAAAAGCAAGTACGACTACTTAATGACACTACGACGGGTGGTCAATGAGAGCACTGTGTGCCTGATGGGCCACGAGCGAAGACAAACACTCAATATGATTACCATCCTGGCTCTCAAAGTCCTGGGAGAGCAGAACATCATTCCCAACACCAACAATGTCACCTGCTTTTACCAGCCTGCTCCATATATGGCTGACCACAACTTCAGCAACTACTACATTGCCAATGGCCAGTCCCCAATTATATATCATCCATATCCTCTACATATACACATGCAAACTGGTCTGGTTTAGCAGTGGGCATGATGTATACATGGGAAGCTGTGCAGAAATATAACCTCCTGCAACCTAAAATGGCCACCACAAATAAAATCCTCAGCATGAGAGAAAGCCCTAGCACTTAATTGAATAAAACCCTATTTTGACTGCTTTCAATTTATTTAAACTAAAAAAACAAACAAAAAAAAACAAAAAACAAAAACATGTTCTGACTGTAAATCAGGAAGTGACAGTGGTTTGGACCATTGGGCTTACAGTGCAATTCTATGGAGACACATCTGTCCATGGATTCAAAATCACATCTTGCTGGAATCAGTACAGTTGATGATCAGAGGAAAATAATATATGAAAACATTAGTAATAAAGGTGATAAAGCAAAGCCTCTAAATACCAGTAATAAATGTGTCTGACACATTGAAAGGTGGGTTTTAGAAACACAGTGCTGAGGGTGAGAAAGTCTTTGAGTTACAAGGAATGAATGTTAATTACCTGGCATATTTTCCTTTTGTTGTGTGTAAAGCCTATAAAATGGCAGGCTTAATTTGCTAAGCTGGTCAAGGGACTATAAGGAACATTTTAGCATTTAGCAGTTGCTAGGCTTAAACACAAAAAACAATTTAAAAAGAAAAACAAGAATTGAATTAAGCTGCACTAAAGTGGTCATTTTGAAGCAGTCAAACTGTTAGATAGAGTTATTTGTATCCAGTGGCCAATTCAATTTGTACATTTGATTGGAAATTCATCAGAAAATTCATGTAAGAATCTCGAGTCTACATTACAAATCATTTTCTGTCAACAACCAGTTAGATTACATGCAGAAATGTAGGGTGTTAGAACGGCGAGGCTTTGATCTTCCAGTGAGATTCTATACAATACTATGATGTGTTCATGAGGGATTTATGAAGGGTGTATTAAATTTATTCCAAGTGTACGTTTTTAGAAACAACTCAAAGTAGTCTATGACTCACGGTTCAGTTCCACGCTGATTCCTACCAGCTGCATGATTGATTGCAGATGTAAACCGGTGTGAAATTTAGTGTGAGAGTTAAATGTCTGTATCTCTTCAGCCTTTTATTGTCATTGGCTGTGTTGTCATTGGGTTGTGTATGTCCAGAATGTGTAAATTATGTTTTCGGATTGATGTCAAAAACTGTGTACGGGACAATGAAATGTCGTCACTGATAATGTTACTGCCAGATTTCACCATATGAGGTCTTGAGTTGTCGTGAAATCTAACGATGTACTGACGAAGAGAGAGAAATATTTTAGTGATGCATGTATGTGTGTGTGTTTTTCGGAGCATCTGTGATGCGCAAAGCCAACTTTATGGACTGACGAATACGCAGGTTGGATTTTATTGACCATACGATGCATATTCAGCCTCAAAGGAAGCAACAGTCTCAAGCAGCCGAAGGCATGGGGGAAACGACGGGTTCCTCGTATGGATGCATGTGTGAAAATATCTACTTATCAGGAATTTTTTTACATGTTAGTAACAAAAACACATCTATTTTTCCAAGAAAAAAAAAACGTATAACAGCATACAGAGTACAAAGAGTTTGTGCCGACCGCATAAACACGTAAATACAAGTAACAGCTATATATATATATATAGATTATATGCAAAATATAAGTAGATCTTTTAACAGATTAATATAAACTCGTATCACTGTTCACAACTTGTGGATTTCCCTTTTTTTTTTTTTTTTTTTTTTTTTTTTTTTTTTTTTGTGAGGTCCTAGATTCAAACTTGTGAAGTATTACACCTTACTGTATGTTGACTTGAAGTCCCTTACGCTGTCTTGCCCTGATGTTTTTGTGCACTTTCTATATCTGGCCTTACTGCCAAACTCTTTAGTAACACTGTGCTTAGAGATAGGTTTAAATGAACTTTAACTGTTTTCCCAAGCAAGACGTATAACCACAGAACACCATGGGAACCCTAAAGAGCAGTTTATGTGACCAAAGATGGGTTTTGTCTGAAAAAAAAACTTAAGTGCCTAAAAGAAGGTCAATTGTACGTGACCTAAGAAAAAGAGAAACAAAAGCAAAGGAAAGACAGAAAAACGACAGACCAATGTAGAGAAAGGTAAAAGTAAAGAGAGAGACAGGAGAACGGTTCTCCAGGATGCATATTAAACTGCATCCCTTCATTATTTCAGGTGTATATTTCCTTCTTGCCCTTCTCTAGTGCTGATTGTGTTGATGTCAGTTCTGTAGTACTTTATTATGGTTGGTTAATGTACCTTTAATAAATATATATATATATATATATATATATATATATATATATATATATGAATAAATCTGTAGGTCCCTTTTACCGACATCTGTTTTTCTTCTCAGCATCCTGTCACAACTACATCAGTGTGAACACCTCACGATTTGAACGAAAGGTTTTCTAATGTATAAACACTACATGTTAATATTTATATTAATTTGTATACGTATATATTTATATAGGCTAAACAAGACATATTCAATATTATTTTCAAATAGATTTGAATCGTTTGACTCCTCGAAACAAGCCCACGTGTACTATACATTTGGACGTGTTGCAGCCTGCCGAGAACATCATCGCAAAATGCTCAGTGGTCACCATCATATGTGATTATGAAACACCTCCAGTAGAGGGAGCACTTACAAGTCAGAGTGACATTAATAGCCAATAATCCACAACAGTTGAAAAAGTCGAGGTGTCATCATACGAAAAGAAAGAAAAAAAAAGGACTAGCCAAAATACGTGTTGTTATTAAGCTATTCTCACTGTAGCTTTTGTTTAAATCAACATTTTTATATTATTATATATTTTTTTAAATTTCACCCATGTGCGTCTTGTACATAAAACTCGTTAAAAAACAAAACAAAAAAAAAACAGGGACATAAAGTTCTTGTCTAGCTCTTATAGCTTGATTGCAAATTAAAGCGAAAGGTGTACACCTAGATGTCATGAAATTGGCGAAACACGTCACAAGCAATGTTATGTCTTGATATGAAGATTTCTCGATGTGAAGTTTGTAGCTCCAGGACTACTGCTGAGCTGAAATTTCAGGAGAAGGAAGCTACTCCTAAATACACTATGGCACTTAGTTGTTCTCAGTATATATAGCTGTCACATATCTGTCCAACGTGTCCATTTAATACTGACAAGACAGACACAGAGACCTGCCAGGTAAATGGCCAAGATGGGCCATACACCATTGTTGGCTAAGAATAGCAGGAGTGATAGATTTCATGAATACTTTATAGTATCACTACAGCAATAGAGTCATCAGAGAGGAGCTGTTATGCTGCTAGTCTCTATTCTTGAATGTGTGTGTGTGTGTGCGTACAGCTGTATTTGTGTGGAGAGAGAGAGAGAGAGAGAGCGAGACAAAGAGAGAGAGATGTTCAGCCTTGATGCAATGTGTCATGCTGGAGAAGTGGGTTGGGGCTATGTGGAAGTTCACAAAGCCAGCTGCACATCACAAAGCATCTCTGACGCATTTCATAAAGGTGCATAATTGAGGTTTTGAACCTCTAATCCTAATTATCCTCCTCAGGATACAGCCATGTGAGTGTGAAATGTTTCAATGAGTGTCTATCACTGCCTCTGAGTGTGTGTGAATGTGTGTGTGAGAGAGAGAGAGCTAGAGAGAGAGAGAGAGAGAAGGAGAAAGACCTATATGTGAATACGTAATCATTGTGACTGTGCATATAGGTGGTGTTTATTGTATATAGACCACTGCCTGATTATTGAATGGTTTCTACACATATATTTGTGGGTGCAGTGTCCAGTGGCGTTATATTCTATTCAAACTGTAGGTTCTTACAGAGCTGGAAGAGAGCAAGAAATGGCCATAACAGTATTAAACAGTGAGGTGCTCATAAACACAGCCAGAATAATGAGGGCTGCAATTAAGCCACTTCAGCAGTGCAAATTTACAGCAAAGACATTGATTGAGATATAATACCTTGTCTGGTCTGGTATTCTCTTTATGCCGTCAGTGTGTCTGAAAACTATCACTGACAGTGTGCGGTTATAGTGGTAATGATAACATTGTTATTCCACTCAAAGGAGAGCATTTGTTCCCTATATACAGTTCTGTGAAACACTAGCCACTTAAGGACCCTGTGATTATTATTTTCCTCAAATGTTTATCCAGTGAAGTCTGGAATAAAGCAAAGTCTCTGCCAATCTGAAATGTGATCGATCACATCACATCTGATACTCAAGTAATCTGTTATCAGTGATGTGATTAGTCTTCTGTCTTACATGACGAGGGGAGGCAGGAGCTCTACATTGAGAGGAAGAGCTCTTGATTTCTGTAGTCAATGGACAGTCACTAAATTTTGACGTGTGCAGTGAGGGAGGGCTGGGAACAGAGGAAGAGACAGAGAGAAAATGAGACAGAGAGAGAGAGAGAGAGAGAGAGAGAGAGAGAGCCTTTGTTTCACTCTAGTAGGATGGTAATGAGCATGATGATCATGCTAATGTCACCATGACCACCTACTCCTAGAGCTTCCCACACACCGTGACTAATACCCCCACCCTCCACACACACACACACACTTACGTACGCAGTACGCTCAGGAACGCACATACACACAGCATCTCACACAAACACCATCAAAGGTTCTCCCCAGCATCAACATAAAGTGAAGCTGAACTGAGCTTGAAGCTCCCGCACAAAGAACGAGTCCTATACAAGCGCACACCCACACTTACATTAGTGTAAGATGACCAGCCCACAGTCCATTGTCCAGCCTTGCTTAAGTTTGAGAAAACATCGGTAATAATAGCTGGAGAAAAGAATGGGATGAACGAGAAAATCAGCATTCGTGCAAATATTAATATTCCAGGGTGTTGCTATAGTTGACTTTGTTGGTGTGGTGTAGATCTTTTCAAGAGTGTGAGATCACTCTTGTGTGTGATGGAAGAATACGGAAACCGAGAGAGAATTTAGGCTTTGAAGTGCTACCGGTCATTCATATTTAGCCAAAGAAAAAGTAGGGTTAATTAAATGGTTGAGATTCTTCTTGCTCTCTCACTCACAGACACACACTGTTTTGCCCACATACACAACCACTTCACACCAGGAAGTACAGAAACTAATAAAAGCGGCCTGTGAGGTGGGTGATGAAGTTTGTGAGTACTGGTTGGTCAAGGATCAGATCATCATTAGTCAGCTCAGCTGCCAGTCAATTCCAGCCATGCACAAACCAAATGAGCCGGAATTCTATTGGTTGTTATGTCAGTATGCACTGAAGTCACCAGAGAGAGGAAGAAAGAGAGGTTCGAGCTGATGTGATGATGTGGGGATAGTATTTGCGTTTAGGTTAGGAGGGAAACTGATATAGGAGCAGTGGGCAGTAGGGACATGTCCCTCAGGAATATCTGAGATTTATGTTATGGAGAAAGTAAACAGGGAAAGATGAGAAAGCACCAGGCTGGATGAGTTTGATTACTAGTGCATACTGCTTTGCTCTGTGTTATATGCTATATGTCGATTCTCCTAAATGGAGTAAGCAGGATGTCAGTTTTTGTTTTAGTCATGAGCTCATAGCAGCCATGCTCTCCGTCCACAGCTGACGCTCGACCACGCCCCCCGCTGCCACGATCACATATACTATGCACAGTCCAAAACAGTGCAAAATGAACACCGAAATGATATGACCAGATGTTTTTTTCCCCCCAGTTTGTCCGGTAATCTTCATCATATTCCCGGACAGCACGAAAAGTTTGTAGCGGAAAGTCTGATATGCGCATGTGTGCACGTCTTCACACGTCTGAACATAATGTATTGTATACCTGGACGTGAATATACATTATGTTCATCATCTATCTCTGTATGTTTTGTCTATAACGTGTGTGCTAATGTGTTGCAGTGTCACGGGAACCTGATGTCTTATTCTGCAAGGGGCAGAGAATGGGAGAAAGATAAAGGGTGAAAGGGGGGGAAGAAAAAGCATTACGGGAGGAAAAAACGGACGGGGGGCATAAGAAGACAAGCACTATGGGTTCAGGTGACATGCTTGTGTTCTGATCATGGCAGGTAGTGTAATGAAGGCCCAGAGGCTTTACACAACCAGCCCACCAATACAGGAAAAGACACACATACACACACACACACTATTTATTTTCTGGTGATGAATATCTCTGAGTGTTTCTGACTAAACTATAACTGTGATGAAACCCGACCATGTCCATACGGGTTTCCTCTAGGTTCTCCTTTTAATTCCACCTACAAAAACATACCAGTAGGAGGATTTGTTAAGATAGATTGCCCCTAGGTGTGAATGAGTGTGTGAATGTGTGTGTGTGGTATCCTGACATCGACTGGCATCCCTTCCAGGGTGTACTCCCACCTCATGCTAAGTGTTCCCAGTATAGGCTCCACCACAACCCTGACCAGGATAAAGTCGTTACTTGAGATGAACGAATGCAATTATCTTAATTGCTTTGGCAATGGAGGTCAATAAGTCTTTTAGGGAAAAAAAATAAACTATGATCAAATTATAATTAAAATATTCTTTAGTAATATGCATCTAGGTTGCTAGTCTGTTCCTGATCTTTTTCCTGGCTATGCAACTGGTTTGCTTCTCAATCAACTTTCCCAAACTACTGCTATGCAATTCAATCTTTATTGATGCAAATAGTTAAATATTATGACATATGGGCTCTCCTTTGCCCCCCTGAGTGTTCCAGTGTCTCATAAACGATGTCCTGCAGGACATGCTGGGAAAATTTGTCATTGCCTACATTGATGACATCCTAATCTACTCTCCCTCCCTCAAAACGCATGTCAACCATGTCCGCCAAGCGCCTGTTGAGCAACCAGCTGTACGTCAAGGAAGAGAAATGTGAGTTTGAAACTCTAGTTCCTGGGGTACATCACTAGGCCTGAAGGAGTGACCATGGACCAAGCTAAAGTGTCTGCAGTCACCAAGTGGCAAACATCTAAGACAGTCAAGGATCTGCAAAGATTTTTAAAAACTTCTACAGAAGTTCTATCTGAGGTTTTAGCTCCATTGCTCACCCACTAACATCGCTCCTCAGGAAAAGGGGCCAATTTAACTTGTTGAATGAGTCAACATTCAACAAGCTAAAAACTGCCTTCACCACAGCACCGTTCTTCAAACATCCTGACCCATCAGAATCATCAGTCATTCATTGGGGAGGGAGAAGTCTCAGTGTTGGGCGTTGGCTTTGTCCTTTCCCAAAGATTCGGTGAGAAACCTAAACTGCATCCAGTGGCATTTTTCTCCAGAAAGCTATACCAGGCAGAGCAGAACTATGACATTGGAAACTAAAAGCTACTGTACTTGGAGGAGTGGCATCACTGGCTTGGTTGGGGCCATCATCCGTTCACGATATTAAATCTGCTAAATACCTGAATCCATGTCAAGCTCGATGGGCTCCGTTCTTAGCTCGATTCTGTTTTACCTTGTCCTACAGACCTGGATCCAAGAACACTAAAGCTGACTCTCTCTCATGCCTTCAACCTGCCAGCCCCACAAAGGACACTGATGAACACTTCTTTCTACACTCATGCTTCTTAGGAGCTATCACCTGGGACATCGAGCAAGAAATCTCACATGCCACAACACAGCAGGTTCCAAAAATGAGTTTCGTGCCCACCACCTTACAAGAAAAGTCCAGCCACAGCATGTCACAGCAGAAGAGGTTTGCAATGTTGCATCAGTAGCTTAAGAGTTGGGACCAGACAGTGATCAGTAAAGATCTATAATTCCTGTAGAGTTCACAGTGTGGAGAACATGAACCAAATGCTAACTGCACTGACTGCATTAAACAATACTGTTCCTTTCTTTTTCATCAATAATTTTGTGCTATCGTTTTCATTTGTTGTACTTTTACTTCCCCTTCCTCCTGTCTTTAGTCAAAAAAACAAAAGCATTCTTTGAAAAAATGAAAATAGAGTTTTTGGTAATAAACACCAGAGGTGGTTTTGGTGCACACAGAGAGGTAGCCATATGGAAAAGTACCTCATGCCCACG
>JANDJT010000217.1:2517007-2530057 GCA_024331685.1 Stegophilus panzeri | reverse complement strand
TTATCTTGGCAAAGGAAGGTAGCACAAAGTATTGACTAAAAGGGTGCCAATAATTGTTGCACACCTATATTTAACAACGATATATTTTTTTGATAAACCTGTGTTTTGTTTGCAATTGTTTGATATCCATGAGAGCAGAGAATTTTTGTGAATTTTTTTTTGAACAAAAGATCAAACAATAATGACAATTTTTCACAGCCTTCTTTGCTCATATTTACCAAGGGTGCCAATATTGTAGGACAATGCAGATGTTCATATAGCACAGGAGTGTCATTTATTTATTTATGGTATTTGACATTGGAATAGGAAAACACTGTGTGAATGGGAGTAAATGAGCAAATTTACGATCAGTATTCCCAAACCTGTCTAAAAGTATCAAAGAAACATGAAAACTACAGAGGCAGAGATCACCACAGAGGCAAAGATATTGATACAGATATTGAGCTAAATCAAAGTAAACACATGTGTTGTTCGTAGAGCAAATATACTGTATGACACATCATGCAAGTAGTGCATGGATCATAAATTGACCACACAGTGCTCAGCGAAAGTTTTATTCAGTACTGGAAACAATGCCACACATGGTCATCCAAGGGAGAGCAAGCACCTCAATCTGTATATGTGTTTGGCACCCTGTATGTGACTGTGTGTGGGAGGGATGAGAATTTCAGCTCAAGTGGTGTAACGTGGATGGTGTCAGAACTTCGCAAATCACAGAACCTTGACAAGGTTTGTCCATAGATGGTTTCCATGGAGAGAAAAAAAATGGCCATAGATAATAATAATAATAATAATAATAATAATACACAACCACACACATATAAAAAAGAAAAAGTGTTCAAATAAATAGAATAGACTGAAGGGATAGTGAGACAGAGCCATAGCAAAAGACAGAGACATAAAGGCTAAGAAAAGAGAGAGGAAAAAATAGAGTGAGACAGATATGAGAAGCTTGGTAAGGCAGGATAATTATTAGACCTTTCCACCTTTACCAGGGTCTCCTGGGAATCACTCAATCAGCCTTGTGTGACGGCAGCACTGACATCAGAGAGCTGAAAGGCACAGTTGAGATTTTCATCCTTTAATTCATTGTCCTATCCCTGATAACGCTGCATACATACACACCAAATGTTGCCATTTTGTCTATCAGCACGTATACACAGACACATACACACACAAAGACATACGTAATTGAACCAACACAATCACACACTCACAAATGAAACTGTGCTCACCCGCAAACAGGCCCACTCACACCCCCACAGAAACGAGCTCGCTCTCACTGGTGGGCCCACATGCTCGCAAGCTTGTCTGTGCACCATGACAAACTGCATCGGTGGAGTGAATTACATTGCTGCCAGTGTGGGGCAACAGGAGCTTGTGGTGCTAATACCATGCTAATGCAGTAATTTCCTGCGAGATTTAATAAAATCATGGCAGGTGCCGGTAAATCAGGGAAAATATGGTATTTTTAGGCTAATCATCAAGGCCTAGGCTAGTTGTTTTGGCTGATAGTGCTACCATGCACAACATACACAATAGCATTAAAGTTCAGCATGCTAATAACCTTGGGGGGAGGGGGGGTTAATCTTGCACGTGTCAAACATCACACTCTAAAAAACACTGGGTTACTTTTTTTCTACCCAAACGCTGGGTTGAGCCTTTTGGGTTATTTAATTGGGTTATTTTCTCAGTCTTAGGTAGTTTTTGGGGTAGTTTGGTGTAACTCAGCTGCTGGTGGGTTAGTGGCTGGGTCATTTTCACTGACAGGTGAATCGATGTACCTCTCCCCCACCCCGACGCCTCAGCCCAGCTCCTTGGGTCAAATCAACTCAGCGCAGACTGTTTGAATTCACCTCAGGTGGAGGTAGCGGTTTTCACACGGACAGAGTGTTAGATATATTTGGAGAAATGGTTCATTTCAATATATTTATCCATAAAACCATTACTGCGCACTAGAAAAAGCAAAAATGTGTGATAACAGTCCAGTTTACACGACATTAAATGCACCGCTATCTCCGTTAGCTTTGGATTACTTGTTTGTAATGCTCACTGGATCGTAAGATGGTTACGCAGTTTTTTGGATTGTTTAAACGTCTCCTTTGATCAAAATCTGATGTTTTTTTCTGTGTGTATATATATATATTATATTTTGTATATACTTATTTGAGTAATTTACTTTATATAAAGTCATATATATATATATAACACCACTTTAGCAGCTCTAGCAATACATTTCTGAACACCTTCTTGCGTATAAATAAAGCAGATACCATGTTGACATATTTGTTTATAATGTGATAGATTCGACATTTTCAAGGGGTAAAAATAACCCTCAAAATATTAACCCGTTTATGAAATAAAATGAACATTATGAACATTAATGCAAGCATTTTTGTAAAAATGAAACCATCCTTTGGGTTGAAAAACAACCCGTTTGCTCGGTTAAAATTAACAACCAAACTTGACGGGTTAGTTTAGCCCAAAATGTGATCTGTCCTATATTTACCCAGCCGTTGGGTTAAAAATAAACCAAATTTCTGCATTTCCTTGCCAATTTGTCCACGACAGATACTCACATCCCACATTTGTTTTCTTCTTCTTCTTGGGTGAATTATCCCATATTGTGCCCAGTACTCCCTCTACTGTGACACCGAGAAGAATAAAGTAGTTAATAAAGATTTAGGTTCTTTTTATTCATCATGCTGCTAAGGGGAGTGAAAACAGTATTTAGCGTTAGCTCACAGAAACAACAATAAAATGATGAAATACTTGTGACTTGTGCCCTGACTAGATAAATTCACTGCGTCAAAGCGAGGAGTATTTAATCATTTTATTGTTGCTTCAGTTAGCTAAAGCTAAATAGTGTTTTAACTCCCTTTGGCAGCATGATGAAATGAAGAGACCCCATAGTGAAATGCAATTTGAGCTAGTACTTTTGAAATGCATATTAAATGGCTATTGATAAAAAAAAAAAAAAAAATGCTGATTTAACAGAAAACCTTCCTCGAGTTGCCCTGAAATTGGCTAAGCTTATTATTATACCAGACTGCATATGAAGCACAATTATGCGAACCTATTTTCTGTTTGCAATTTCTAAAACATTAGTCGGACTGCATTCCATTTTGATTCATTATTACTTGAAGCTAATATCCTCAAGTCTTCTGATTCTGTTTCTCTTATTCTATATTTTATTCTATTTTCTATTAATCTTCCAGTCTTTTTTTCTCTCGGAAGACCTTTCAGCTTTCTTCCTCCTCACCTCTGATCTGTAGCTATGGGGTGGGGGGGGGTTACACATTAAAGGTAATTGCTGATGTGTACTTGCCTCTCTCTGGAAACAGAAAAGAGCTGGGAAGCGATGCCTATGAAAGCACTTTGTGAATGGAATAACAATTTGCCTATTAATACCAGATTACTGCATTCATCACAATAAGCCCAAGTCAGTTTCCAGAGCTGACATTAACACAAAATGCAGTATTTTCCTTTTGTGGCCTTTCTCGCATCTTTATCGTGCATGTCTTTTTGACATACACTGCTTATTTCAAGGTTTTTCATTCACATTTGAAATGCTCTGGGAGTACTTTTCCAGGTCCTTGTTCACAAATGAGCATTTTGTGAAGCATTATCAAACTAGTTTGTTAGACCATTTCATTTAGATGTGCAAAATCTTAAACATATAACCTGTAGAAAAAAAACTAGTCACCTAACATTAGCTAGCAAGCTCATGTTGAAAGTAAAAAGGTTGTGCCTGATGAAATCTCACAGCATTTGAGATACAGACATATCATACATGCAGTATTTTAATTGAGAATACCAATCAGCAGCAGCTCATTACCATAGATTTTGGTAAGATGGGGTAGGACGACATTAACTACATAACCTCGAGCTAAATTTTGTCCAGATACTTGACTTATCACATCTTGTTGCTGTTGGGAGTGGGTTGTCATTTTGGTGCTTTTCCCATTATTGTGTGTCTCACCTCACTGTGATTCTTTGTCTTTGTTATGACCTCCTTCCCCACCCCCAACAGTTTCAGTGTTGGTTTACCCACTAGTTCACTTAAAAGGACTGTAAGCATGAATAACAACTCAAAGAGGTTTAAAAAAAAATTCTCAACTCATCTTTCTTTGACTGGTTTCTCCACTAAAATTATCATTTGATGTCATATGTTAATTTCATATACAGTTGTATTTACTTAGTAAGTTGCTTTTACGCTTGGGTGGGCTCTTGACAGGTCGTAATGCAAGTCTTTTCATGAGGGACAGTCCATGGAGGTGGATGCACAGGCAGGACTTCTTTATTGCCGACAGGACACAGGGAAACAGACTCGAGGAACAGGAAACACTAGGGAACCTGGACAACCAGAACTCAGAAAAACTAGAGAAAAAAAAAACCTAGAAAATACTAAATATTAATAAACAGTACATAAACCAAACGATAACAAATATAATAAAACGAGAACCACAATCATAACCTGACTGGAGAAAAAACAGGGAACTTAAATACAACCCCAATTCCAAAAAAGTTGGGACGCTCTGTAAAATGTAAATAAAATCAGAATGCAACGATCTGCAAATCTCATAAACCCAAAGGTTATTCACAATAGAACGCAGAAAACATATCAAATGTTTAAACTGAGTAGATGTACCATTTTAAGAAACACATAAGGTAATTTTGAATTCGATGGCCACAACACGTCTGAAAAAAAGTTGAGAAAAGGCGACAAAAGGCTGGAAAAGTAGGTGTTACTAGAAAGAAACAGCTGGAGGAACATGCTTGCTGGTCCAAATATGTCAAAAAAAAAAAAAAAAAAGCCAACAATTTCCATGGGGTGTACTTATTTTTTCACATGACTGTAAATAAAGGCGTGATGATGCGAATGTAAATTTGACAATAACAATCTCCCCGAATGTTTCATAGCTGACCATGGCACTATTACGCATATATTCCTTCCTCTTGTTCTACACAACAGACAGAGTTAACATCTAGATACACTCTAATGTGTCCTGATGTCTCCCTCTGAGAGAGTTCAGCAGAATGGAAGGGCAGTGGGCAGTGTGATGACAAGTAAACCTCCTCTGTGGAACATCTCCGTTTGAGCTCTTGGAGTGCTCTGCCATTTCACTTAGCATCACTAGTCCAGTCTCAGAAACTGTTGTTTATGGCTGTGATACTACTAACATTATTTGTAATGTTAATGTGTTTAATTACGTTATCTAAGAAGCTTCATGGACCCAACCCTGTTGTAAGAATAACTGTCATCACCTGAATGGAATCATCACAGATTTTAACGTTAACATCACATTTATTTTGGTGTTTTTCACAAGTTCAAACAAGGTGCTGAAATAAGAAGCCATTTAACATTGACCAAACCAAGAAAGCAATTAATATTAAAAAAATAAATAAAAAATAAAAAACCCCACATCACTATACTTAATGCATTCTAAATCCATATTCAGGCCATCTAAATCCTCTTTGATGTGACTGTAGATTCGCCTCTATTTCCACCCCTTCATTTCCTGTTTTATTCCATCGCTCAAAGGATGGATACCAAAGGAAATAAGGTTCTAACAAAGCCAGCCATAGGTATTACTACACATATGCAGTTATAATCAAGAGATGAATAAGCTAGTGCTCGTTCACAATTCAGATAAGATGGCCTATTTCACTGTGGCTGAAAATGAACTTTTTCACTTGCATAAAACGAAATGACGTAACTGATGTTTACTGTCTATCATAAAGTAAAAATGTTTTGTCCATGCTAAAAGCTCTTTTCAAAAACTCAGACGTGGTTGCTACGACAACTTGCTTGATGGGCCCTTGACTTGTACAGCTGTAATACTGTTTTTCATTCAACCTCTCATCTATTCACAATCTGCTTGATTTCTTTTCTGATTTCTTCATCAATACCTCAGCACCTAAAGGAAAATCAGTCAGTAACACCAGTAAACACTTTGTCGTAGACAGTCCGTATTCATGTTATAACTTTGACTTTATATCTGCAAGAAATAATAGTGCTAAAATAAATTTTAGCTATAAAATAAAGATACCCATACAGGTTTTCAGTAATATGATTACAGCAGTGGGGCAATAAAGGTAGCTGTATAACATACTAGTAAATTATGAGGCACGTTGATGCAAAGAAATGAATGATTCTCTCGACTATCAGTGATCTCAGTTGTTTAAATCCAATACATAATTCAATTCTATTTTATTTGTATAGCGCTTTTTACAATGGGCATTGTCTCAAAGCAGCTTTACAGAAATATATAAACACAGGACGTAGATTTTAAGTGTGTGGATTAATCCCTATTGAGCAAGCCACTGGCGAAGGTGGCGAGGAAAAACTCCCTAAGATGATATGAGGCTTGTGTTTTAAACTTACAGACCCCTCAGAAAGTATTGGAATGGCAAGGCCAATCTTTTGTTCTTGCTATACACTGAAGACATTTGGGTTTGAGATGAAAACATGACTATAGATCGGACAGATCAGAATTTCAGCTTTCGTTTCTCGATATTTAAATCGATGATATGTTCAACGACCTAGAACATAGCGCCTTGCATTTGAACCCACCCATTTTTCAAGTGATCAAAAATATTGGAACATTTGACTGACAGGTGTTTTTTTTTTGTTTGTTTGTTTGTTTGTTTGTTTGGTTTTTTTTAACCCAGCTGTGTCCTGCTAGATTGGTTGTTTAAACATTAAATAGCTATGAACGTCTACTCTTGCTGTTCTAAGTTGTTTAACATATATCAGGAAATGAAAGCTGAAATTCAGATCTGTTGTCTCATATTCATATCTTAATCTCAACCCTGAATGTCTTCAGCATATAGCAGAAACAAAAGAACTGGCCTTGCTGTTCCAGTACTTTCAGAAGGGACTGTGTGCTTACAATTACTGTAACTTGGTTAATCTTCAAAGCAGATATGGAGCAGATATGGAAGCACATGCAGTTAATTTTTCAGAGGGGGAAAAAAATGACAGCTCCCTCTAGGAATCCCATATTGCTGCTGTCTCTGAAAGAACTCCAGACTCTCTGAGCTGCAAATGAAAAACTGCAGCTCCCTTTATGCGATAATGAGCTTGTTAGACTGGCTTTAAAGACCAGCATTTCACAGACTTACTGTCCTCTTGCCTCCATCTCTGTGTAAGGTACTTACTCAGAGAAGAGGAGCAAAGTAGCCTTTCCTGACCGTTAACAACAGTATACAGGGTCCCCTGAAAGTACTGGAATTTCTTCTGGAAAGTACTGGGATTAGTTGTTTAACACATCTAGATGTAAATATGAGGAAATGAAAGCTGATATATTCATCTTTTGATCTCAAACCCAAATTTCTTCAATGTATAGTGGGAACTATAGAATTAGCCTTGCTGTTCCAATACTTTTGGACGGGGCTATAAGGATGAAGCTCGACAACAGAGCTGCATAATGGCAAGGCTAGTGCAGTAGATTTGGTAGACAGTGAATCTGAAGTAGCAGAACCACACAAGGAGCCAGTATATGCTGGCCAAAATTGGTCACTGGTTGAAAAGTGAAACCAAAATGTGTCTGACGCCCTCTAGTGTCTGGTTGCAATACAACTATTTTTACCCTGTCCACATCCTTATAAGTGAATATAGCAAGAACCAGAGTAACATTTCACACATAATAAATTAATAAATGTGCGTTTTATAGAGGTTAATGAATGACATGTTTGTGTGTGGTTGCTGAGACTGATAGGTATGGGTTTAGGTGGATATGTAGGCAGTTTTGTGCCACCTGCAGGCCACAGCACAGCAAAGCCAGCATGCTTCTTGCCTACATTCATTCATATATACATACATATATATATATGAATGAATGTAGGCAATGAGTTATTATTTTATATATATATATAATTCTACTGCATGTCCCATCAATTACATCTTAAGCCTTATCCACACAGCCACATGACTGACCCCAGATCAGCTACTGAAGGACACTATAGCTTGCTCCTTTGTCTTGCAGTGAATTGTAAGGACAGTTCAGGTTGTTGTTGTCATGAGATGGCTGCTGAAGATGACACATTAGGGGCTACCAGAGAGACTGCTGATTGACGTGACTCACACCTACTCGTGTCCATCTCTTGTCTGTGTGCCAGGCATAAAAAGATCCCAAACTGCGATAAGTATGGTGTGCAACCACACATTGCTCGCTCTTTATCAGCGTCCTCTGTTTCCTGACGTAGACACTAATATGCTGCACATAAATAGCTAAACAAGACAGAACAATAAAAAGTCATTTTGCTGAAGCCAATGTCCTTGACCTCTGCTGCCATGGGGAAATTAGGTGAACTCTTAATGTTATTTAAAAAAAAAAAAAAAAAAAAAAGGATTCTCAGATTACTTGTGAACAGCATTCAGGCAGACACACAGGCTGCATCCGAACATCCTCACTACCCTACTATTGTGGAAGAATCTTCTTCATCAAAAAGCGCTTTAAGAGTCATTCAAACCACACAGCTGAGCTGGTCTGCAGATCAACTCTTTACCTTATCCTCGATACATGCTTTTACAAAATTCTAAAACACTGATCTCATCAGACAGGGCTCCCTCCTCCCCTTTTAAATTTATTCCTGCTTTGGCCGTGTGCCACCATTAATTCTAAGACCTCCTCCCTACACTCTTGGTACAGCCAGCTCTCTTTTTAAAAGAAAGATTACATTCCAAAACGATTACATAGGTTCCCAGCACGAACATTAACATTTGTTTATACTCTGTAAGCATACGTTTTAGTGGATTAACTCATTTCGTGATTATAACTCTTTCCCACCTTATACATTGGTTATACATGAGTGAATTCTATTGTACTTTGATTGATTCAAATATTCCATACTATACAGTAGGCCAAAAACAGTACAGGAGTAGTATGTCCGAAATCTCAGTATTCATAAAACAGTAGATGAGAAATACCCGGATGACCTACTGCATGGCAGAAAGCAGCTCTTTTTAAGTTGTAGGTCACATGACGATGCCGACATCGCAGATGTTGTACATCCGGATTGTATTCATACTACACACCTATGTTGATCAGAACATACTGTATCAATGGATCGAGCAGTACGTACTGTCACAGTACGCAATTTCGAACGCAGCCACAGTTTCTCATTACCATACCGATAAGAAAACTGAGCCCCGTAATCAGCTGCTTTGTGGCAACATGAGCAATTAAAATGTTCTTCCCAAAGGTCAACCTTATTCCTTATAAACCCCAACACCCGCGCCAAATATTCGTATAGAAAGCAAATCAATTTATCATCATCTCTCCGATGCGAGTAGGAAATGTCAGATTGTACGACATTACTGCAACAATTCCTAATTAATAAAGAAGAACAGACTTTTCCTTCATGACAATGGGATGCAAGATCACAATGGCAGATGAAGACATCAATATAAGGTTTCATTTTTTGGCACCCACGTCAGATTTTTTGCTGTTAACAAATGTCTTACAGGAGATTAATTTGGGCTGTTGTAGAACCACACCCAACAGCTACACCAGTGGTTATAAGAAAAACAGACTGCTAGGAAGAAATAAGACTGGGGTTGATTTCTTTCTAGCCCAGACTGTAGATTCATGCAGCCAATCAGTGGGACAGCATTTTTTTTTTTTTAATTTGTTACTAGAGCAGCTTGATTTCTCATTTAAGGAAAACGTCAAGTTCACACAAGTGCATTGAAATTCTCTAGAGATCGTCGTGTCTGCAGTGAAATTGTATTAGGGCAATTTGCTCATAATAATAAAGGAACATTTCACTGGAAGCGAATTTGTTGAATTGTTTCAAAACCATACTTTGCTGACGTAGAGTTTAAACACAGAATTAATTAATACAGGTTTCTCCTACATGCTTTGTAAACATTGTCAGGTCAACCTAGTCTACAAACTCCACTTCCCAGCAGACACCCCAGCCTGCAGACATAACCGCTCCGGATTCCACTCCCCAGAACAGTCGTTTTCTGATTGCGCCGTCATGAACATAAACATTCATGACAGTGACCCGTTATCGTTAGCATGTCTCAGTAGTCTCACCGGATAGCATTTCAATTCACTTACCCTTCGTCTTCAATTAATAAGACCTTCTGAATAATCTAGGCTCAAACTAAATGGCCACTGGTGACTATTTTGCTTTACTCATATTTGTTAATTAAAACCCTGTCTCTTGCCTTAAGTGGTGTAATAAAATCAAAAGGTGCGTCAGCAAAATATTAGTTTAGGGGTGTGCACACTTATACAGCTTGGATATTGTACTTTTTTTTTTTTTATTTGTCCTATTTTTCCTGAAAATGTTATGGATTGTTTTTCACTTAATTTTTTATGTTATAATATCACATTTAACAGGGGTGTGTAGACTTTTTATATCTGTAGATATAACTGTAGATTACATGCTTCTATAAGCTGTAAAAAGGGGGCTCTCAGTACAAGATGGCAATAATTTATGAATCATTTTTTTCCTTAAACCTTTTTATGGACATCTTCCATGTTCTTTATATATTGAGACTGATGTTGTTGTATATACGCCAGCAATCTACAATGCCCAGGGTTACACCATTGCACACTTGATTGACCAGCCCTGGTTAAACCAATCAGATACTAAGCAAATCAAACTTAATCAAGTGTGTCAGAGCTTAGAAAACCACTCAGTGCTGTGGGTGAGAAAACAGGATGTAAAGCAGAGAATGCTGATTGATATCTCATGATCTGAGTGAGATTAGATTACAAAAGGGAGTTGACTCCATTCTGTCAAATGTGTTTACACTAACCAATCGAGATGGCTCTTGTTCTCTGAAGGGCCATCTAGAGGAATGAACATGCAATTACAGCCAGAACTGCCACCTAGAGATAGCTGAGAGAATTCAAACATCTGCAACAGTTTGGGTGAACCATGCCACCAAATGTTTAGGTAGGTGACGTACGTAATCACACTTGTGTGATTAATCTCTGACAGATTTAAAAAAACAAACAAAAAAAAAACTAAAGTTATATAATTTTAAGTTAATAAAATTGGCCTTGTTTCATGCATCAAAGCACTTAATGGTGGGTGTATACTCATGGAGGAAAATGGTGGTGATTGAGTAAGCCTTTTTAGATAGCACAGGTATGGATAGAAGTGATTCATTCATCCAACACTGAGGACACGTAAGGTACAATTCCACAGCCATTTACATACCAGATAGCATCGAATAAGCCAGGGGTGTCCAATCTTATCCGGAAAGGGCCGGTATGGGTGTAGGTTTTCATTCCAACCAAGCATGCACTACACCTGATTCCACCTGTTTAATCGGTTGATCTTGGCTTTCAATAGACTCAGGTGTGGCTTCTGCTTGGCTGGAATGAAAACCTGCACCCACACCCTGTGGCCCTTTCGGGATAAGATTGGACACCCCTGGGCTAAACCAATCACCAGATCGACAGATGGACACTGTGTGAAAAACCCTTGATATTTTTATCAGCTATTTTATGATAAACATAAAAATACAAAACACCTTTCTAGCCATCTTTGTGGTAAAGACAGGTATAAAAGACATAAAATACATATCAAAATATATGTTTATTGTGATTATCAGACAAACCACTACCTTGTTATATATAATATGTGATTTGATGTCGGTCATGTGTGGTTGCATATCATTGTGATATCTTGTCACTTAAATTCCTCTGAAGCTTTTTGATTCTTGTGTTTGAATTATTATATTTTTACAGCAATGTGTTCCAGTGTATTGAATAATAAAACAGAAACTTTCAAATTTGTTACAAATTTCAGATTATTTTTGATTAATATACTGCAAAATACCATTTATTTAAACATTCAAAGTCATAGCCTTGTAACCATACCATACAGGTCTCCCCAGTGACTAAGGCTATAGCAAGCCCTACTAGGGAGGCCTGTATGGCCAGGTCAAAAACCACAGCACCGATGGACCAATCATTGCCGAGGGAAGGCAGATCGGTAAGGAGGAAGACCCTTTAGTGGAGAGAGACCCGTCTTGTGAGCACCAAGGAGATGCACCCACCCATCCTGAAAGAGCAGAGCCAAGAAGAGCAGAAGAACAGGCACCAGCTAGGAAGGACAAGATCAAGTGGCCAAAGGCTGTTGAGCCGATTGCATGGCAAAGACTGGATGCATACCTTAGATGATTACTGGAGAGATCACTGCAAGGGAGTGGCTAGACTCAACCTGTTTGAAGGTGTTTGAAGACTCAACCTGTTTGAATTCTACATAAGGAGTGTAAGGTTTGCATTATTACCACCAGGAAAACCACTGCGCCAAGACAAAAAGAGAGGCACAGATAGGCCTACCTCCTGGAGGGTGTTCTTGATCTGGGCAACTGTTCTGGGGTTTTTCTGCACCAGGGAAAGATTTCTTCTGTCATCTACCACAGTTGTTTTCAAGGGTCCACAGCAGCTTTAGCACTGCAGGGTAGTTCTTATAGAGCTTGTAGGGTATCCCATTGGGGCCTGGTGCTGCTGATGATCTGGCCTTTATTATGACTTCTCTGAGCTTGGGGACAAGATATTGAACTGGGATATAGGTAGGGCTGGACAAGGCACATGCCCTCACGAACCTAATGGCTCATTCTTTGCTGGATCACTGTACCTGCTTTCTGATATATTCTTTCAGCTCCTCCCTAGTCGTTTCCAGCTTCCCTCTCTTTGCTTCCTCCAACAGCTGCCTGGCATGCTTGAAGGGATTCTTGTAGATTATTGGCTTGTGCCTTCTCGGTCTTCTTGCGCTTTTGGATGTGCTCAGCCCTCAGCAGGCTGGCTAGCCTCTGCTTGATATCCTTCCACAGTCCTTTGAGACCTTCTTTCCCACCTGGTGTTGCTTTCATCCATTTCCTGTGGAGTTGTCATCAATGTTGTATCAGTTGCTCAATCTCTCTCCCTAGCCTTAACACTGTTAAGCCTCAAAAATAGGTTAGATTTAAAAAAAAAAAAAAAAAAAAAGCCTGTAAATCATCAGTAAAGCCTGATCAGTCCTGGAACAACATTCTATGGACAGATGAGACAAAAATCAACTTGTAGTACACAC
>JANDJT010000217.1:2465439-2475889 GCA_024331685.1 Stegophilus panzeri | reverse complement strand
GGATCGGGTTCTATGGTCAGATGAAACCAAAATAGAGCTTTTTGGTAATAAACACCAGAGGTGGTTTTGGTGCACACGGAGAGGTAGCCATATGGAAAAGTACCTCATGCTCACGGTTAAATATGGTGGTGGATCTTTAATGTTTTGGGGCTGTTTTTCTGCCAGAGGACCTGGACATTTTGTACTGTTCAGTGGAGATTGTGCTGAACATCTAGCTGTGGTATCAAGTCTACTTGTCCAAAGTTCACAGAGAAAGTCTTATTTCAGCATGAAATATTCCAAAGATCCAGTTGTAGCCTCAGTTATGTCAACTTGTCTAGTGATCATAGAGAAAGCTTTATGAGCATTTCAGGAAAACAGGAAGATTAAGCATGCAATTATATAATAAGTGATGGAATATATTTTCTGATCTATTGTCCAAGTTTTCCTGAAAAGACAGCTTTTATAAGACGTGACCTGGGCGCCAAAGCATTTTTTGCAGGCTTGCTGGTGAAGTACACACAGCTGTGATAGCCATGTTTAAAATTAAAATGAATCTAGTCCTTTGTGGCATATCCATGACACTCAGACAGTAGATATCTGCACCACCCATTGGTCTTAAACATCATTTCTGCTTCCTGAAACACAGTACTGTTTACAGTACACTGTAAAATGAGAAAATATGGAAGAGAATGTTTTCACAAAATGACAAAATTTGGGTTTCTGGACATGACACCCATTGATTTGAAGCTCCTTTAATGCATACCTGTTATCCCACATCTTAATGAACATTTAGCACTGTAACACAAGGCAACATTTGTGATCATGTCAAGATCTACTGTGTATAATTTAGTTGAAAATGGCATGTGTGTGTTTCTTTGTGTGTGCTTAGTATTCCGTGGATTCTGGACTATGCTCATAATCCTGGCCGTCGTAGCTAGCGTGACCGGGGGCTTCCTGCTAGTTTGTGCAGTTCCCTTCATCAGCCACAAACTCTACAGTGCGGGTGGTGCTTTTCTCATCACAGCAGGTAGAAAGTGCTTTCTAATTTGCAAAAGTTTGCCCGTGCAAACCTGTGGGGTTTTTTTTTTGTTTTTTTTTAGCAACATCATGTCCTCGAACATGTGCGTGAGTACGTATCTGAGAGCTAACAGGAATAGAAGGTCATATTACAAGAGCGCTCAAAATGCTAATGCACACACATCACTGAAACTAGACCCTTCCAGCTGCCAGGTTGATGTCTATAATTGTACACCTTGCATTATGTATGGTATGGGTATTTAAAACAGAAAACTGCACACAGTTTGTTTTTTTTTTTTTTTAAAGATTGCACAATACTCCAAGCACACCAGATAATTCTTCACAAATTTTGCAAAGTTTTTGCAAAATCTCAGGATATGTTTCTTTATGTAATTTAGCTGTTAAAAATCAGGCCAGGCAGCTGTTGATAAATAAACCAAAACACAAATGCAAAATGGATAATAATCATAGGAATAATTTCATGTTATTAGTGATTTGATGACTTTATTATTGGGTCATGATATTAATGAAAAGCCCCATGAGCCCCATGACATTACATTTATAAACACTGGCTAAACATAAATAGAATTTTATTCTGTAAGCACAAATATTGTTTGGTTTTTATAAGGAACGTCTATTCTTTCAGTAACTAATTCAAAGGTTTAAAAGTTAAACATTTTGTTTTTCTGGACTGTGACACTTCCCCTGTGTTTGGTCAGGAATGAGAGGCAGGCTTGGAACAACTCAAAAGGCTCTTTATTTCCTTCCCTATCATTTTCACATTTCAGCACTTTTATTTTCCTTTTATTTTCCTGGTACACACACACACACACACACACGCACAGCTCTGTGCTGCTCAGCTCTCTCTCCCATGGATCTCATCTCTCCCCTCTTTATCCTTGCCGCCAATCACTGAGACACAGAACACTTGTTAGCCAAATTCTGCACAGGTATGCGATCCATACTAGTCACTTTCTACGGCTCCACCCTCCGTTCACAAACCGCCGCTCGACCACGCCCCCGCTTCCACATGAACATTTTCTCTAAGATACAAAATATTATATACAGATATTTTAGATCTTAGAACACACTTATTTCTTAAAGCTAATACGTATGCGTAATCATAAGGCGATACTTGACATCGGTCGGTCTTAGAGTCACAAGTATCTCTCAGCTTTTCTTGTAAATCTCTAAGTTGATTAAGACTGCAAATATATCTGTGGTTTTATCCATTTGTTAAGGTGCTTATCATGTTTAGGTTTAACACCCTCTACCCCCTCCCCCACCATGTTGTTCAATTTGTCATAGCATGATCTCTCCATATATAAAAAATATAATAATTCCTCAACCCAAAATAAAAAAAAAATAACCTCCATACTCCCTACAGCCAGTCTAACCAAGAACTCTACTTAGCACTTTAATTGGGCCAATGTGGTCTGTACTACATTAATGTCATAGTGAAATGTCATACAATTTAGTCACTTGCATTAAGTGGTCATGCTTTGAAAGGTGTATATATATACCTGACGTGCATAAAATGCCATATAGACACATCATTTCTGACACTCTGTGCTTCTTCATTATGTGCAGGATGTCTTTTCCTGGTGCTGGTGGGTCTGTTCATACTGTGGAAGGAGCTGGTAGATGTGAGACAATATATTCTACAGGAGAGAGGAAGGACTTGCCCTGATGCCCATCTGGAAGCACAGTATGGCTGGTCCTTCATTGTTGCAGTGGCTGGTATCCCCTTGATACTTCTCTCTGGTCTTCTTTTTTATTGCATAGGAAGATATCTCCAAAAGGACATTTAAACATAAATATTGTTTTGAGTTACGTGTAATATATGTAATAAAATGCTTGGATGTGGAATAAGCAGCACAGTGAATCTTGACGTTGCAAATTATACAGGTACCACTTCATACATCTTCGTTATAAGATATCTATGTCTCCTTTAGGTTTTCTTCTAAGATCATATTTGCTAATATAATCCTCTGACAGCAAAAGATCTGTAAAAGTGGGAAATTATAATGATTTTTCATGACTGTTGACGGTATCTTTGAATGTACACTTCAGATAACATTTGTTTGGATTATTATGGAGAAATTTGTCATTTTTAAATGATAATTATTATTATTATTATTGTCTAATCATTAACAGTGAAGATGTAAATAAATAAATAAATAAATAAATAAATAAATAGAAATAAAGAATCTAGCATTGAAGGGCCCTGAATTTTTACAATGCCATAAGAAGTTTGACTTAGTATGTCTATGAATTGTATAAAAATGCTTAACTTGTTTAATTTATTTAATCTTAGTCACCAACTAATCGTTTGTTAATAGTTCATTTATAATATAAATTGACATTGTTATTTAGTTCTGTTTTTTTTTTTTTGTTGTTGTTGTTGTTGTTGTTCTTTACAAGAAAAGTTTAATGGAAAACCTACAAAAGGGATATAGATAGTCTTTCCCAGAAATATGGATGCAAACGTTCACTGTCACGAATGGGAGGCGAAGACGGACGCAAGTACAGACAATTTATTAAGTAAAGTGCAACCAGACAACCAAAAAAAGGTGAAAACAAGAACCATAAACCCGAACTGTGGATACGAGGCAAAAACCAATACAACAATACAAGAGAAACTTGGCAACGAGACATTGAAAAAATAGAACGTAACATGTAACATGCTGGGGCTGTTTACTGCTACCATGACATTCATAGGAATAAGCTTAATATCATAGATATTTAAGCTATTCTTTGGGCAGATTTGGACAGCTATTCTTTTGTTTTCCTATATATCCCAAGCGAAAGGTTTTAGGTGGTATATTTTGGACTTCTGAACAGAATACTGATACTTAATTGTTCACTGAAATGCAACACATCATTTGTCATGTACAGTATTTGTATGATTTTAATGACAAGCTGTAAATCTTGTATATTTTCCTTTCTTCTAACTTTAATATCTGAACGATGTCTTTTAATCTCTGCCTGCACTAGAGGACATAAATAGAGGACACTGTGATTCTGTGCTAAAGACGTGCAATTATCTTTTCTTTCTGCACAATAAATGCACCACAAACCCATTTCAGAAGTATAGCCTATGCACTGGTAATATTCTTATGTTACATTTTACACATACAGTCCCCTCTGAAACTATTGGAAACTATTGGCAAGGCCAATTCATTTGTGTGTGTGTGTGTGTGTGTGTGTGTGTGTGTGTGTGTGTGTGTGCTATACACCAAAGACATTTATTTGGGTTTGAGATCTAAAGATGGATATGAAACGAGAGTTTAGGATTTCATCTTTTATTTCCTGGTATTTACATCTAGATCGGTTAAACAACATAAAACATAGAAGCTTACGTATCGGACCGCCACAAAAGTATAGGAAGAGATCAGACTTGAAGTAAATAAAAGTAAATGACATTTAATATGTGGATGCACATCGCTTGATTGCAATAACTGGATCAAGCCTGTGACTCAATTGTTGAGTATGTCTCAACTAGGTCCCTAGTTCAATCCCAGATTGCAAGCGTTTGGGCCAAATCTGGCTTACATCCAGCTCTTCTGACTTGGTTCTGGCGTTGCTTGTGTGAAATAGCATTAGGCTAAATCCCGGCGTGAGTCTGGCCAACCAAAAGGAACAAAAAAAACAAAACAAAACAGAAGGCATATGTTTGGCTGAATGCTGGCTGAGGTTTGGTCAACCAGAAGAAGACAAATAGTCAGCTGAGATCTGGGATGACTTTGGCTAGCCAAAAACAAGAAAGAAAAAAAAAAAATAGATAGACATTTGTCTGAGTTGTTTTTATGAAAAGAAATCCGACACTGGGAAAAGATTACCTGTGTGTGGATAAATATGTGTCAATGTGCAGAATAGAAATGAAAAGATTAACAGCTTGTTAGGACAAAAAAACAAACAAACATAAATGGTGCAGTTTGCATACAGAATACAGGCTAGTGAACATCCTATCCCTTCCTTTCCCAGCTGATTAAAAACTCAAACACAGGCAGGACTATTATAAATGCACAGCTGGCTACTTTATGCCGCTATTTGTGTATGGTAGACATGTCCACTGCCTCTGATGTCCACTGGGGATTGCTGGGCACATGATCTGAACTGGACTCAAGAGGTGAAGTGTGCATCATTCATCTCAATTATTTGCATAACAACCCAAAAAACGCAAGCATTAAAAGGCATTTTATGGAATGTGGTTGATTATGTGCATAATCAGCTCTGTCATGCTTCAGCTCAGTTAGCACAGCAGGTGGGTGTATGAGCTAATCTTTCTTCCCCATTCTCTCCCTTCTATCTCTAGCACAAACACACATGCATGCATGCCCCCAACACACACCCTGACACACACCACCTACCTACACACACACACACACACAGCTTTCATGAACAGATGACCTTGAAAAAGAACGCTGTGATGCAGTGAGAGCTGCACAAGACTGAAATCCATAATCCATGAAGACAATGTTTGCTTGTTTCACTGAAACATTTCTACAGAGTACAAATGTATTTTTACTCGTCGGTAAAATAGCGGATGTATCTCATCAAAAGAAGTTTCTCAAATCGCTTGCTGGAAAGTCGGGTTCTCCTTGAGGTCAGCGCAAGACTCCCTAAAGGCTTTCCACAGGTGATGGTATCGCGGTGTTGTGCTTGAGTGAGAAGTCTTTAATGTTTGGGAATTTCTTAAGAACGTCCAGCTCTAGTCCAGAAGACATTAAGCTACTCCATGATTTCTGTCTCTGCAGAGAAACGTGTATCCTCGTGGTCAAACACACAAAAAAAAATCATTGGAGTTAGAAGGTTTCTGCTCCACAGGTTTTACAGTGTACAGCACGTATCCACTTTTTACAGAGTAGAGACTTAACTTTACAATTGCATCTGGTAGTAGACCAGATGCCATCGCACATCGAAAGCCCTCTCTGAAGTGCTAACATTTTGGACATGAGAACTTCTAGTGTTGGTAGGATGGTGCCAGAGTAGCAGTGATCTTCACCTTGTAAGATATCCAAGGCAGTGGTGAGGGGCTTCAGTACTGTGCAATATTCCTTCAGGAAATTATACCCCTTTTCTGTGATGCATTTTGTCCCCATTTGATTGCAAAAGGGTGTTTAAATCTGTAATTGCGATCTGTGAGATTCGTGATCACGGAATGAATTCTATCTCGTCGCGGTGGGGACGATGAGTTTTCTTTCGATTACATCCTCAACTAGCTCCGAGGCCACTGTTGAGCGGCTGGCTTTAGTCCACAAACCCGAGCACTTGCCGATGACACTTCTGTATATAATCTTGGATTCACTTTTGGTTGTTAGGCATTTTTCGACATCATTACATGACACCAACCTAAGCGTGTGGGAAGCACAGCTCCGGTGAAGGAGAAGAGTAAATTACCCATCTGAGTCAGTGGAGAAGAGCATGGCCGACATCTGTGAGTCACTTCATCATCATCAAATTCATCTTCAGAATCAGATTCTAGATCTTCAGCGGGTTTATACATTCTGAAGGCTTTTAGGATTTTACCCGACAGTCCAAATGCTGAATGCACCTGCTTTATTTCGCTCGCAATCTCATCATATGTATGCCTTCCCGTTAATTCTTTTACACGCTATGGCAGCTTTTTCACGGCTAAAAGTCACAGGTTTAATCCAGTAGTGCGGTCATGTCAAGGAAGCTTTTATTATTACTAGTCCAAATGTCTGTGCTTGTGAGTACATACTCTAAACGACGTCTCGAACGTTTTTTTTTTATGGTTTTTTTTTTTTAAGTTCATACGCCATGTCAGCATATTATTTATCTAAATACCACGCAAAATGTCTTTCGGTCCTGTAAGGGTACACATCTGTCCGTCCCAGGTGTCTTCGTGAGTAAGGCCACATTTACATTACATGGTTCAAGTGAGCCAATTCCAATTTTTTCCTCCCATGTGGCACAGATCGGATATGACCCACGAACGTGTAAGCAGGAAAGAAAGCACACGGATTCCGATATTCTCAGATCCGTTTCAGGCCTCGTTCATGTGTGGAAATAAATCGGTTATGAATCGGATACGTGCATTTGCGTCTGACAGATCAGATATTCCCCTGTCGATGCGAGTCGTACGTCATTGAAAAAGCGACGGTGGGGAATGACATCAACTCAGGTGGACACCAACAGCGAAAACACAACCCTCAACAAGGGCCTCCGCCTCCTCCGCCTTAAGAGGCCGGTGTTTTGTATTATATTTTCGTCTGCGTCCATTGTAAATTGTGCCATTTTTACTTCCTTTTCGGCCTAAGCTTCAGGTGACGTCTACCTTGGGTTGTTTCACGAAGTGTGTAGTGTAAATGGAGATATCGGATATGGGTCACTTTTAAAAGAAGATCGTCAAAAAAATCGGATATAGTCAACAAATCGGAATTGGGCATCAAGACCTGCAGTGTAAATGCAGGGCAGCTTTTTCTCCACCACATACGCTGCTACAACTCTCTCTTCATCTGTTCAGAAGTTACCTTCCTTCCCAATCCTGAAAAAAATATCCAATCTAGCTTGTTTAGGTGAGGGTGGACCGCTCTCGTCTTGGGTATGGGAATCCTCCTTAGCGACGAGTTTTGTCATAGAATGCTTTCTGTTTACGTGTTTAGACAAATTGCTGGTCGAGTTAAGAGCGGTAGAAAGTTCTTTAGAATTTTTTTTTTTTTTTTTTTTACATTTAACAGTAATATTTTTGTTTTCACGTTCAACGAAATCAAAATAATGTCCGTATTTCCGTTTGAAGAAACGAACGGCGTTCCCCGGTGATTGATAAAAACGCTTGCTCGTGGCTCGTTAACTGACGCAGTCATACAATAAAATACATTTGACTTAATATTGTTGTCTTAACAATAAAGTTGTAACGCAAGTAATGTAATTTTATGCACCCTGGATTGAAATCAGCTCAAATCATGAGGTCCCTATGGGCCACTGCTGAGTTAAAGGTACTGTTTTGGTACTGTAAAGGTACTGCTGAGTTAAAGGTACACATTTACTTTCTCTCCCAGGAGAGATAACTGTAAATAGAATAGCCACACATTACAATTGAAATATTCCTTTAGTAATTTTTAGGACTTAGGTACAGGCGTTACAGGCATATATCACAATATTGATTCTTTTGATCAGAAAAGATCTCCTTTGTGGAATTATGAACTGTAAATAGAAGGCCAGAGTCTCCAATAGGGGGCCTTATTGTTCCACATGCCTGAAACAAACCACTTTAGACTCCACAGATGCAAACTAAGCACAGCATTTACAGCTGAACGGTATGTTCCAGTTAGAACGGTACAGACTTATATTTCGCATTTTGTTTTGAAGTCACGGCTATACTGCCTCTGGAATCACAATACACAAAAGAGGGTCGATAAACGTACTGGTGCTTGCTGCATGTTTCCCAATTTCACACTTCATACATGCACATAGCACCAACATTACCCACCATCATTGTGTTTACCCACCAGTACAGCTTGTCAGAGATCGTTAATTAACCTCTAATATACACCCCTTGTCGGTACTAACAAAAGGAATATCACTTCATTTGTTAAAAATCACAAAAGGCTTTAGCTTGCCAGTGAGCGTGATAAAAAAAAAAAAAAAAAAAGGGCCAAAAATTATACACCAGTGTAGAAATAATATAACTTAACGATTTGCAAATTAACCCTGTCTGACTCGAAATGACTCTTTGGGGCATTAGTGAGAACTGGTGAAGCCAGCTGATAATAACTCTAGCTCAGAATCCTGTAAACAAATGGAGGGCATTATTTGGCTTGACAGTGATTATGCCGAGGGGCTTTATTTCAAATGTCTCAGGGTCTACAGTGGGTTGCATGCACCGGCATAGAGGATGAATGAGCATAAAGGGGAAATTGCATTATGAAACCAAAATAGCTCCATTAGAGGCTGAGATGTGCAGGAATGGCGAAGGTGAATAAAATGAAGTGTTTGGCCACAATAACACTTTGAATACATTTTTGAGAAAGGGAAAGCACTATGTGTATTACCGCAAACTTTCATTTCTTTAAGAATTCAGTGAGATTTTTTGGAATACTACCAAAAAGTATATTATTAGTGTGAAAATAGGTTCTGATATATCTGATTTATTGTCATAGTTCATACTGTCACTGAGCATAGGTTTACTAGTTGTATTAGAACAGTTTTAGCTCATGTAACATGTTTTTTTTTTTTTTTTTTTTTTTTAAACATTAAAGCTAAGCTATTGTTCGTACAAGAATATATATATATGTGTGGGTCCGTTGGGTTGTGGGCAGGTCCGGCTCAGTGGGCATGGGCTTGTTCCATAGATGAGGCAGCTGTCCCCTCTAGCTGGAGGTCCACTTCTGGGGGCGGACCCCAGCGCACGCTAGCACTTCCAGCATCTCTCGGGGGGGGTGGGGTGGGATTGTTGGGGGGGTGTCGGCGCCTCACATACCGACAGTCTTACGCTCTTCAGACCAGACAGCAGAGCTCGCAGGAACCGGTCCATCACCACCCTTTCGACAACCTGAGAAGCGGTGTGTCAGTCTGACTGGAGCCACTTCCGGGCGCTGCTCAGCAGAGTGTCCATCTGGGCTCGCGGAGTGTCTCCGGGATGGTAGGACCACTTGTGAAACTCTGCCACTGCGTTGGTGGGGGAGTGAACCAGGGTTTCATTTTTGAGAGTCTCGTAGTCTGCTGCTGTGGCCGGCGAGAGAGAGTAGTACACCAATTGCACCTCTCCCGAGAGAAATGGTGCGAGGATGCTGGCCCAGGTGTGCTCCTCCCACTCTTCTCGTAGGGTGATGCGTTCAAAGGTCTCTAGGAAGGCCTCAAGGTCATCCTCATTGTTGAGCTTGGTGAGCAAATGCTGGGCTTCGCGGTAGGGGTCTGGGGAGAGGGATGGCAGCAGCGGAACGGGACTTCTTGAGCTGGTGGAGCTCTTGCATGGCGATCCGCAGACTCTGGGTCAGCTCCTGGGCCAGAACTTCCTGTCGGAGATTACTCTCCAGTAAGTGTTGCAGCATGGGGTCCATACAGGTGGCCTGAGCGGGTTCTGTGCCCATAGGCTCCGTGCAAGGGTCTGGTGCTGGTTTTGTCCGTGTTCATACAGACCCAAGAGTATTACTGAACTGGAGGCCATTGCTCATGAGGAATGGAATAAGATTCCTCAGGAACGCTGACAGAAGCTCTGCATCTCGTTTGCAGCAGGTCATAACAGCAAAAGGGTGCTCTACTAAGTACTAAAGATACTTATCATGAAGGGGTTGAATAATTTTGATTGCAACTGTGTGTGTGTGTGTGTGTGTGTGTGTGTGTACATATATACACTTAGCAAAAAAAGAAATGTCCTCTCACATTCAACTGATTTTATTTCCAGTAAATTTCTTAACATGTGTAAATATTTGTATTAACATAAAAACATTCAACAACTGAGACATAAACTGAAAAAGTTTCA
>JANDJT010000217.1:2453748-2465147 GCA_024331685.1 Stegophilus panzeri | reverse complement strand
GTTCGTGTCTTAAGGACTGTTCCACAGGTGCATGTGCAATAATTGTTTATGGTTCATTGAACAAGAATGAAAAACATTGTGTCTGTAAAACTTATTTGGGTTTTACAAAATTATCTTTAAATAAAATCCCTTGAAAAAGGGACGTTTTCCTTTTTTGCTGAGTATATATGTTAATATATACAGTATATACTCAGCAAAAAAGGAAAACATCCCTTTTTCAAGAGACTGTATATATATATATATATATATATATATATACACACACACACAATAGCAATACCTGTCAAATATATCACAATAACCAATATTTTGCTCAGTATTAACATTAAGTAATTTCTTTAGCTATCTAGCTTAGCACACAGCGCTGTTCTGCAGCTAAACATTTCCGTGTACATTCTCTCAGACGGGATTAACTGTTGTGCATTACATATTGCTAAAAGCTCCAGCATGGTCAGAGGAGAACATTACCTCACCATGCTGCTGCTCAACTGAAAGGAAGAAAGGACTTATGCCACTTCTCTCCTGGTGACCCTGGACTATTGAATTTACCATCAAGCAGATCAATATTTCTACAACACAGACTGGCTAACCAGAATATTGCCACATACAACCCTGTTGGGAAAAAAACCCCAAAAAACAATAGAAACCATTAGAGAATTTCTAATGGTTTCCACTACAAATACCATACAAACCAACAGCTAACCATTAAAACCATTACCACTATTGGTTCTTAATGGTATCCACTTGGCATAACATGACACCAAAAGAAGGTGACAAATTACCAGCAGAGACCCACAGGGACCATTACAGGTTCTATTAAAACCAATATTATTCCCATTATAACCATTAAAACCATTACAAATTCTATGACGGTTCTACTGTTGTTGTTTTTTTCAGCAGGGAGTTCAGAATGTGCAGATGAAGGTTTCTCATTATGTTTGGTTGGTTTACGGCTCAGCACTCACACTGGTCATGCTTCTTTAACATGCAAGGCAGTGAGCTTCCATCAAGCTTGAACTGATTAGAGGAGATAGGCCACGTCCCTAACATTCACACGCTTACTGGCTCTCCACTTGTGCCTTCACTCACATTCATTCTCCCTGCTTCTGTAATTACTGTCATCAATGCCAGATTTTCATTATAGGTAGATTGGGATGATTAGGTCTGGGATATTTTTGACCCTTTTCGGTAATTTGGGAGCAATCACTGAAATGGTAACTGAAGACTTCTTGGATGATTTTTCTTTATTTGAACATTGTCGGGTAAATATTAAGCAATACAAGGAATGAGAGAATTATCAGAGAATTGTGATAATTGTTATTAATATAATGAACGTATACACTTAGGTAATCGACAGTTTAGCTATTAACAGGAACCGCTAAAGGGATACAATAAAAGACAATAAAATGTCATGTTGCTTGTATGAAAGCAAACACTAACCATATCACCTGTACGTTCAAACATCCCTAGTTTCTCTTCATTCCGACTCACGTGATAATACCGGTAGTCATATATACTGCACATCAGGGTTACCCAAGAGTCATTCAAATGTATGTAGTTTATTTATTTATTTATTTTCTTTTACATTACATTACATTAAAGCACTTTCTGTTTGCAGGAACCAAACCAAGTTTTAATAACCAAAGGTAAAAATTCGATTTTAAATGATGCTTTGACTATTTACTACGCTAGTCTGGTATTACAGCTGTACTTCATATACAGTCCCCTCTGAAACTATTGGAACGGCGAGGCCAGTTTATTTGTTTGTGCTCTACACCAAAGACATTTGTGTCTGAGATCAAAAGATGGATATGAGATGAGAGTTTAGGATTTCAGCCTTTATTTACTGGTATCCACATCAAGATGTGTTAAATAACATGAAACATAGAACTTTTTGTATCAGCCCACTGAATTTTTAGCTGAGCAAAAGTATAGGAACAGATGAGTGTGGAAGTAAATTAAATAAAATAACATTTCATATTTGGTTGCATATCCCTTGCTTGCAATAAGTGCATCAAGCCTGCGACTCACCAAATTGTTGATTTCTTCTTTTGTGATTCTTTTCAAGGCTTTTTCAGGGGGTTTCTTACAACAGTCTCCTTTTCAGGAGGTGAAATACATGCTCAGTTGTGTTAAGGTCTGGTGATTGACTTGGCCAGTATACAACTTTCTACTTTTTTCGTTTTTTGAGACGTCAGGGTGTTTCGGATCATTGTCTTGCTCCATGCTAAAGTTCCTCCTGATTAATTTGGATGAAATTTTCTGTAACTTGGCAGAATTTGGCTAAATGTTCCTGTAAACTTCTGAATTCATTCTGCTGCTACCATCATGAGTTATATATTGAATAAATATTAGTAAACATGTTCCAGAAGCAGCCGTGCACGCCCAAGCCATGACACTACCTCCACCATGTTTCACAGATGAACTTGTATGTTTTAGATCATGAGCAGATCCTTTCTTTCTCCACACTTTGGCCTTTCCATCACGTTGATAGAGGTTAAACTTGGTTCCAGAACTTTTTGGCTCATTTCTGTATTTTTATGCCAATTCTAATCCATCTGGCTTTCCCATTGTTACTGCTGATGAGTAGTGTGCATCTTGTGGTATGACATCTATGTTTCTGCTCTCTATATTTCTAATGGTGATACCTTCACCCCTGCCTTGTGGAGGTTGTTGGTGATATCACTGACTGTTCTTTTTGGGTTTTTCTTCAAAGCTCTCACAATGTTTCTGTCATCAGCTGTATTTGGCTGTATTGGCTGACCCATTTGGTGTCTGTTGTTCAGTACACCAGTGGTTTCTTTCTTGTTCAGGACATTACAAATTGTTCTATTGGCTATGCCCACTGATTGCAATGCCACTGATTGATTTTCCCCTCTTTTTCTCAGCTTCAAAATGGCTTGCTTTTCTTCCATACTGATCAATTTTAACAACAAATGCGGTCTTCGCAGGTGAAACTGAAGACTAAAACCAAGAGTAGATGTTCAGAGCTATTTATTGTTTAAACGATCAATCTAACAGGACAAACCTGGGGAACAAGAAGCACCTGTCAGTCACATATTTTTCCAATATTTTTGCTCGCCTACAAATTGGGTGGTCTGATACAAAACGTGCTATGTTCTGTGCTGTTTAACACGTCTACATATAAATACTAGGAAATATAATCTGAAATTCTCCACTCTCTTCTCATATTCATCTTTTGATCTCAAACCCAAATGTCTTCAGTCTACAACAAAAACAATTTAATTGGCCTCGCCGTTCCAATAGTTTCAGAGGGGACTGTAAATGACATTGAATTAAATGACACACACAATTTTAAAACTAAAATTGCTGCTCAAACAGAATAGAGAATAGAGACAGTACAACATGGTATAGGATTTAATATTGTCACTGTAACATTTATATGGTTTAAGTATAAACCATTGCAGCACAGTGATTTGACTACACTTTTGAGCAAAGCTTTTGAGTAATCCAAACAATGTGGGTTGCGATGTAAGTGAAAAAGAGGCCAGTAATTATTATTGGTGCTCCAGGGGTTGTAGTGAGACAGTCACACCAGTCTCACTTACACTAGGGTGTAATTCCTGAGCTGAGGGCATTGGTTAGAAAAGTAAAATACCTTAACAGTTGTTGGTGTGCTCACTAAAAGCCCAATATCATTTGCACTTAAATAGTATCAACATTCTTGGTTAGAGAAGAAAAAAAATTCAAAAAGGTAATGCAACCCTGGAGATGAAATGAATCAAGTTGTTTTCCTGTTAGCTGCATGCCTGCCCCACTAATAATACCATAATTCCTGAATCGACACATCTACTTTTGTATGGAAATTGCCTTCATTGCCACCCACCGCTGTTCTCCTCCCTATACACCACTTGATAAAGTTACCCTTATGGTATACACAAAGCATTTATTTGCCCCAAACCTGGAACAGAGGTACACATTTTTCCTTGTTTGGATCTCTTGGGTAGAAAAGCTAATGGGGAATATGCTTTTTTCTTCTTTGCAGAGAGAAGCAGAGCTAGGAGTAAACCTCATTTACAATGCAACTCAACAGTATTTCCAGTTCATTAATCCACGCAAAGCCATTTGCACATTTCAGCAGACTGGCTGCCTTCCACTAGCTCCAGAGATGCACCTCGGCGCTGCAAGAAACATCACACAGCCACTGAGAATGCTGATTGTGCTGTGCACCATTACTAAACTGCACTGCACGATGATTTGATGCCGTTTGCTAAGAGTGATATATGATTTCTCTAACCTAACTGAACTGACGAAGTTCCTTGGATGAGTGGCAAGTCCAGACGCCTTGACTGTCAAAACATTAAGAATGACCCAGATGATGTTAAAAACATTTTGTTGATTATATATTTTTTTTTTAAATTAGAATTTCATATTTTAAGTCAGTCAGAAGAAACCATATCATACAAATAACATCCAAAGAGTCAACTTAAAACATACCTTTATATCATTTCTCCCAACACCTTTCCTTTTCTTCTTTTCTACTAGTCTTTTAACTACTTTCTTGAAGCACGTGATCTTCAGTGTTTAAAGGCACTATAATTGAACACATTATTATTATTATTATTATTATTAGTAGTAGTAGTAGTAGTAGTAGTAGTAGTAGTTAACGCTTTAGTGTTTGTGTTGGATTTTCTCGATGACCATCTGTACAAACGTTCTTGATTTTTAGGCAGATGGTATAGTTTATCTCTTTATCCTTTTTGCGTTATTCCAAGCCTGCCTCCCACTTCCTCATTCCCGACCCAGTATAAGCGTGCAGTGATTATTTTTTAAAATGTACAAAATCCGCTGAATACAGGCCACACATTCAGGATCAGTAAAAATTTCCTGCTTGCTGATCAGACGAAAAACTGGTAAGAAAGAAATTCTCACTTACAAACCAAATATAAGGTTTATATTACATTACTGTCTCTATCAAAAACAGAATATTGAAGGACCAGTTCAAGCTAAAAAGTTCTCCTTCAGTGGTTCTTCCTGCAGATATTTATTTAAATATTCCTCAACCTTGTTTGAGTGACAGGGTGTAATATGTGTAGCCAAGAGAAAGACTTTGGCTGTGCTTAGATTTGAGGAAACAAATATTTACCTGAAAGGTAAGAAGGAGGAGATGGGGGGGGGAATGAATTAGCTTACTTTCACACAGAAAGGTAAAAGTCTATAAGACGTATCCATCAAAAGGTGGCAGAATAACCAACAGAATAGGAATGTGAAATGAATTGACAGTATTTAAACTTGATAACTGTAAAAGGCTAAGCAACTTGCTTGGCATGCAGAACCTTGGAGAAGAAACAAGCATCTGTGCATACATTAACACATTCTGACAAAAAATTAACATTTACTCATGCATCTTCCATGCTTGATAAAAAATCTTTTTAGCCTCCTTTAATTATTTCTTAATTACCATCTCTATGTTGTTCTCAACAAACATTAGACAGACAAATTAAAATCATATCAATAAAGTAGCATTTATAAATAATGGACTGGAACCCCTCTCTTTCTGTTTGTCACATAATACACAGTGCTATTACCCTAAACATATCTATATGTAGACAAGCAAACCTTCGACTATTAGGATGACACTTATATCAATTTTGATGCGATCATTTCAGTGGTACAATTTAAGATGATTCATGGGATAAATTTTGCATTGTACACCATGACAGGAACGCATGCTTATTTTAAGAAGTTTATGAACAAGAGTCATGCATGAGGTAATTGTTCTTGTTTACAGATAGTGGTGCGGCTGTCACGATGGAATCAACGACAGACCATGCTCTGTGGCTAATGAGCACTACAATGAAATAAAAACAGTGCAAAAAACACAATTGTGTGGTAAAATTCGGTTGCATGGTAGTAGCATCAAGAAGGGATCAACTCAATTCCTTTCCAAGAGTCTTTATTCTCTCCTTTATATCACTGTTAAGAAAAATCTGTTTATTATTTCATATTAGCTGGCATTTAAAAAGTGGCGGGAAGAGAAAATAAACACGTCGAGGCCGAAGCAACTCTTATACTTTTGTATCGGCAGAGGATTTGGTATATAGCCAAGTAAATCCAAATGAGAAATAGTATACTGAAAAAAATAATCAGCAAAGATCTCATATCCCATCTTTTAATAAGAGCAAAGAAGGCAAAGTCTCCATTATTATTAACAGTTGCTTACACTATTCTAATGTATATTGTTTATGTTGGTTTATTATATATTGCTTTTGTCTCTTTTGGTAGCTATTCAAGAAAGAGACCAGCTATTCAAGTCTATAGATCCAGGAACTGAGTACAACACAGAACAATGAGCTGATATCAGCAGTGTACTTAAGAAATGTCTTCTTCCTCAGAACTTTGTGCCAACAGCAGACCCTTCATTAAAAAGAAGCAACTGTCATTAATTCCTGTTTTTAGGCAACTGAATTCCTCGCATTAAAATCCACAACATCTATTGTCTTCCATTGTCGTCATCAGCTCAAGAAACGCATTAGAGCATAAAATGATGAGTCATTTGATGAGAAACCTAGCGAAATTGCTCTAGTTTCAAGAAAAGCCATTTTTCAGTGTTCTCCGATTAAACAAGGTGACCGAGCTACATTGTTTTTGCTTCTTTTGGGAGCTTGTGATTATCAAGTTATTCCTACTGAATTAGCACCAAGATAGAAAAGCTCTTCTTCCATTCTTATGTTAATGTGACCAGCTGTTTAGCTGGGTGGGTTTCTGGATGCTTGAGGCAAAAGAGGAGGATCTGTAGGAAAATAGAGTTGGGCCAACAATATGATGGCACCAACAATCAGAGCATGGGGAGACAGGGGAAGAGAGACATAGTAGGAGAGAGAAAAGGCTAATTTTCATCAAAAAGAATTAGCTGACAAAACAAAATAACTTCATTGTGATGAAAAACAGCAATCACATCCCCTGTTGGAGAGAAATGTTGCAGCAGGGAGTGGATCATATGGCTTTCATTTTGAGAGACTTGTCATAAGAAAGGAAATGATAGTGCCATTGTTAGAGGGCTTTCTGTGGATATCTCTATCACTGGCATAGCATGTGTGTGTTCATCATTTGTTTTGTGCTTGATGCACTCATTCCCACTGGCATCGGCATCAGAATGTTCACTACAGCTTACATAAGGGAGCTAATTCCTCTCCTTTGGAGTCTCTGCATAGTTCTTGATGTTACCCAAAATTATTTCTATGTCTGTTGTCAGCATGTCCGATTAATAGTATTGACTGATAAAGAGTTCATCATTTCATCATCCTTCTAAAAAAAAACCAAAACAACAACGTCTTAACAATAAAGTCTTAAATGCGCAGCTCTATACCAAAAGTTGGAGATGTTACACTGTAATGTTGACGTGTTTTCTACTAATTTTGAGTTTGTGTATAAAAAACTAAATTGTGTAAATTACGTAAAAGGTGGTATATCTATGAAGTCAGATTGCTATATTTTTTTTAAAAACGAAAACAAAGACGTAGCTGTGTTTTTATTTATTTATTTATTTATATTCATGTAATAAAGCCTATCCAGTGTTTCAATAGTTTTAGATTTATACTACTACTACTACTACTACTACTACTAATAATAATAATAATAATAATAATAATAATAATAATTAAAGCTTCAAGCAGTATTTTTCAGGATTCAAGAATGATTTGTGGTTTCATGCATTTGCTAGTCCCTTATAGGAGAACGGTTTTGAATATCATAGTTCCTTTTATAATTTTTGTTTAGACAGATCTAAAGATGATGTGAGACAAATTTGGTGAAGATCGGACAAAATTTGGATGTGTAGCAAAAATCGAAGTTAGATGTCAGGATTGTAATTGTAACTTTTGACCAGTAGGTGGTCAGAAAATTTGTTGCATAGCCTCAGGTCGTGGTCCTGAGGGTGCCTGCCAGGTTTTGTGTCAGTGTACAATGTCGTTGATGAGATACAGCCTCACTTCCTGTTTGGCAGCTTCGCTGTCAGAATTCTTTTGATAACTTTTATGAGACTTACTCTGAATGTACACTAAATTTGGTGATGTTTGGACAAAAGTTGTAGGAGTAGTAGTGAAAAAACGTCTGGTTCCCTTCTTAGGGAACAGGGTACCCAGACGTTCCCTTTCAAAGGGAACTCAACGTTGTGTGAGCTTCACGCTGTGGGAATGAGTATAGCCACTCCGTCATACTGAAGGCATGGCCTGTTCAAAATATCCCAGCCCGAGGGTCACTGCAAGACACTTGAACCCGGGGTCCACTGTATATCCAGGCTGTAATATTGAATGAATGTGTGTGGTGTAGACATCATGCTTTGTAGGGGCTATAACTTGAGGCATTGATCAGGAGGTCAAACATACCAGAGGTGAGAGTTCCTGCACACCTTCTCCTTCTCACCTCAGAGACAAATTGATTGTGTGGGCTCACACCTCCATAGCTACTGGACACCCTGGCACTCACAGAACACACCAACTACTTCAGAGCAAATTCTGGTGCCCATATCTGCTCCAAGACATCCATAGGTTTATCTCAGTATGCTCTTCATGTGCCAAAGCAAAAGTACCCCAAAGAAACACAAAGTGTCACCTAGGGGTGCAGGAAGTGGTCACACTGCTAAATCAGTCTGTTCAAGATCCTCCAGAGAATCAATGATGTAACCTATAGATTAGAACTTTCACGTCACTGCTGCCTAGCGCCATCATTTCACATCTCCAGGTTATAGCCAGTCACACCAACCAGGTCCCTTCACTGAATGGATCCCTCCATCCTCTCCCCCAGCACTCCTCAACATTGAGGCAGTACCAACATATGCAGTCAAAGAAATCCTCAACTTTCACCGAAAGGAGGGAAAACTCCAATATTTTATTGATTGCGAAGGCTACAGACCAGAGGAAGATGCTGGGTTCCAGCCCACAGTGAGGGAACAAAGCGCAGCCTACAAACATGGCTGCCACAATCTACATTTCTACAAAATTCTACCAAGTGTTCAAGTTTACCATCATTCTAATCACACACACCTGAATCCAATCAAATATAATCACATTCACAGTCTATAAGACCTCCTAGTTCACACACTCACTGCAAACTATACACTCTGTCTTTGTTACCAGTCATTACCAAGCCTTTGTATTGTGTGAGTCAGACACGTTGGTTTTGATCTTGTTTCTGGTTCTCCTGCTTTTCTATTTCTGTTTCGCCTAGTCTATGATGTTTGCCGATCACCTGACCATTGCCTGTTTTTCATACTGAGTTTGTCTTACGATATTATTCTTACTGGGTTATGTCAAGTTTGCTATGAGCTAATCATGATCATTCCCAGAAACTAAGAACATTTGTTATTATAGGTAGCACCCACAGATGTAAAGCATACTAAAATAGGACCATGCAGAAATAATTTCTGAAAATTTGAACAATTAGTTGTCCAAATGCCTGTGCCCCAGTAACCCTCCTCCACATGCTCCATGGAGAACAGTGGGCAGTCTTTACCCTTGACCAGAGGGCATGTCACCCACTCTGGGCTCTGGGCACTGACAGCAGTGACAGATGTGCACTTTGGCATTCATTTTCACTCTCTTTCTGTCCTTCTCCTTAGTCCAGTGTGTGTGTGTGTGTGTGTGTGTGTGTGTGTGTGTGTGTGTGTTCTATATTAGGGAAAATGGGGGCTTCATAGTGGACCGGGGGGTTGTTGATACTGCGGGGGGATGTGACTGACTCATTTTTGATTAGACCAATGGGGTGGTGGGTAATGCTTGTGTGTTTTCTGGAGTCATTATTTTTCCTTTCTTTCTCATCAGTTGTAAACTTGTCTATACGTGGCATTTTCCCAGCTGTCTTTTTAGCATGTAGCATCCATACCAGTTTGATGCATTTGATGGCCATAAACAGGCAAAAACTCAAATCTCCCTCCTCTAACCCTTCATGTCCCGTCTCTCACTCCCTCTCTCTTTTGTATGCACTGAACCAACACAAATGCGCAGCAGGATTTATATATATATATATTTATTTATTTCTCCATATCAGACGTTGCAAGCATCAGAAACCTAGTGGCGAGGGATCAGTGGAATTAAACAAACTCACAGGCAAATATTTGAATAATTTTGCCTCATCATTTGCATTATCATAATTTACAGTTTGTGTGCATCAAAGCAACACAAAACCCCAAAGATATCGAGTGCTGTTTTTTCCAATTATAAACCATTTAATCCCAATTTCTGATGGTAGGTAGGGCAGTTAGTCATGACACCATCATCATAGCTGATTCACCCTACATTATGCGCCTTCTGCTTTCCTATCCAACTCTAGCATACTGTGTTTGCCAAACATAGGCAAAGACCTTTCCTGCCTCGGAACAATGACTAAGTCACACGTCCCACACACAGTCTATTAGGCAAGCAAGAAGGGGTCCCATCCATAAATTAGACACAGTGAAGGCCAAAGGCAAAAGAATTATTTATCCAGCCTTCAGCAGCTAGACCCAAAGAACCATCAATCAATGCCCAATTATTTACCAGTTACGCAGTGTAACGTCCATGCTTTTATTGAGAGGTTACAGTGTAATTATGTTGGCAGAATCATTTTCATTCATCAAAAGCTCAACACATAGCCTTTAGTCCTCACCAGTCGTCAACTCTCACTATCAGGCAACTGAGAGAATAAAACCAAGGCAGGTGTCGATTGTAATATTCTACCAACTATTGCATGTAGAATAGCTGCCTAAAATAAGTTAACAGAAAAATGACAAATCATAGTTTTTTAAAATTTTTTACTACTGCACAGCATAGTCTCAGCATAGAAAATTGTGTAAATGACTTTTCAGCAAACTCTTTTAATCTTTATATACAATTTGTATGTATGGTATATGTATGTATGCATACTTTTATGTGTATTGTATATAGGTATACAGTATATATATATATATTACACATACACTCACCACCCACTGTATTAGGAACACCTGGACATTCATGCAATTATCCAATCAGCCAATCATCTGGCAGCAAAATGAATAAAATTGTGCAAATACAGGTCAAGAGCAGTTAATGTTCACATCAAACTTCCGAATGGGGAAAAATGTTATCACGCTCACCCAATGGGACAGTTGAAGATTGGGAAAACATTGCCTTGTCATTTTCCAAATGTCTGTTATGTTGTTCATTCTGAGATGCTTTTCTGCTTATCATGATTGTAAAAAGTAGTTATTTGACTTACCATAGCTTTCCTGCCAGCTCAAACCTGTCTGACCATTCTCCCATGAGCTCTCTCATTAACAAGATCTTTCAACTTTCAGAACTCCCACCCACTGGATCTTTTTTGTTTTTCCACATGATTCTGTGCAATATTCTAGAGTGTATTGCGCTACCCATACACTACCGGTCAAAAGTTTAGAAACACTCGTTCTTTATTTATTTATC
>JANDJT010000217.1:2420310-2430598 GCA_024331685.1 Stegophilus panzeri | reverse complement strand
ATTATTTTTTAAATAGAGAGGAAATGAAGAGTCTTTTTTTTCACACAAACAATTGATATACAGTCTCTCACTGAAGGTAATAAGGCTGAGGACATGGTTCACAGGTGCCATGTTTATAATCACATGATGCGCGTATTTGCACGGCAGGCCTATAAATAGGCATGATTGCACACAGACTTCAGATACCGGTCATGCACGAGGGCACTTCCCACAGCGTAAAGCTCACGCAACGTTTGAAAGGGAACATGGTGGCAGTAGGGTTGCCAGGTTTACACAGATTTAAGTCTGATTACTGCTGTACAAAAAGATCTTTGTGTCAGTAGACTGTAGTAGTTTTTAAATCATCCCAAAATGCCACCAGCTTTTTACAACCTCAACCTTGTTCGAAAACTATCACAGTATGGATTAAACCTGGTAACCCTACCAGTGCTGTGTTTTCCCATGATGCACACGCTGAGAGAGTGAGGTCAATTAGCAAATAACATAACATTAAAGTTTTCCATTTCCATTTGCATTTAGATTTAACATTTATATTTATGTTTAACATTTATCATTTCCATTTAACATTTACTTTTAATATTCACATCGAACCTTAAAACTATTATTTGACATGAGTTGATACCTTTAAAATAAAAGTCAGAGAGAAAAGAGTATTCAACATTTTAAATTTGGCAGCCCAAATTCTGCCATAAAAATGATTTGTACTGCTATTTTTGCACAGTGTTGTTTTATCAGCACTTCCAACTGGTACCTTTAGTACCCGACTAGGGACTAATGTGTAAAGAACAGTTCTAATTTTCTAAAGCCAAAACTTGTGGTACTTTTTGAACTAGAAAAAAGGTCTTAATTTTGCAGTCTTCATGTGGGGAACACATGAATTAGATGCTCTAGGACCCAAGAGAAACCTTGGTTTGATTATCCTGCTTCACTGTACTCACATCCATGCACACACACACACACACACACACACACACACACACACACACACACAAATGCACACACAAATGCACACACCTCATCCTGCTTTGGTGCTTTGGTACATGAAAGACAGGCTCTGCCACTGATAAACACAAACCTAAATTGCTTCACCTGAACTGGCCCTGGAGTGTAAGAAGTGTACAAGTGCAATCCATCTGAACGCACACAAATTTAAAGTTCACAAAAATCCTTTGACTTGGGTGTTTTCTTGCTGTACTAACCTCTATCTAGCGTGATGGCAATATAACACATGCTAAATGCTGTAAATGTAAATCAAAATGAATGGCTACATTATACCACCACATGTCTGTCGGGGTCTGTAAAGTCTAAGTGAATAAATTAGATGTATGTGCTGCAAACTACTGCAAAAAATTTTAATATGTGAGCTATGTCAAAATACAATGTCGTATCAATTTGAGCCATTTTAAATAGCAAAGACTACATAAAGTGTAGCTCTGCACTTTGATTAGAGGAAGAATAACTGTCTTTGGGTAATTTCTTGGAATTTCATATCTTTGTTCATAATCAAGTATGACTGACAGATGAAATGTCAAAACGATACACCATTTTCATACCCGCACTCAATTAAAGAAGTATCAAATGTAATATGAGACTGTCTTGCTTTCTATAAGCTATCATGCCTGCCAATCTTTCTCTTGAACACTGATTTGAAAGCTCATTTTTATTCAGGAGATTGAACCCAATTGGGAAGAGAGCAAAAGGAGAGCTCAGATGCAGGCTTGACAGAGACCAGACAATGAGACAGGCTAGAGGAGGGAGGGGGGACTGAAACCCCCCCCCCCACCCCCTTTGTTTTGCCCCCCATCTCAGTGTTGACACTGTGTTAAGTTAGCCCCATTGAGACCAGTGGGTCTATCTCTGTCCTGTGCTTTCACATGCAAATTGTGCGGTGGGTAGAACAAAAATGTGTTTTCATAAAATAGAGGTTTGTGGCCACTCTCCAGATGAGACAAAGCTAGCAATATCAGTTTCCTATCAGCAACCCCATGCCATTTGGATCATGACTCCTCTAAATCCCATGAGAAATCCCTTTGTGCATTTTAAACAGCAGAGACTGCAGTCTGGCCAAGACAATCTGGAGCTACCCACTTCACATCTACAGATAAAACATCAAGACAAGCCTTTTTGACTCTTAGTTCATTTATGGAAGAATATCCAGGTTGAATTTCCAACATGGTCTCACGCTTGTAAATTTGCAACAATTTTCATAACACAATTTGTTTGAAAAATCAGGGTTAACGCAGGGGTAACATTTGCATATTTTCTGAGGACTTAGGTGATGTCCACCTACAGCGTTCAAATCAGTATGGATCTTTCAAGAGCTCAGTTTCTCAATTTCATAATTCTCCAACTTGTGCGTTGAAGCAGCTTACACCACTATCCTATAAGCGTACCAACAAATGTCAGACTACAAACCTTTATCGCCAAGAAAAACGCTATGGAATTATTTCCAATTAGTGTCCCAACACAACATTGGTCTTAGCCATGACCTGGCTTTTGATTAATTTGAAAATGTTGCAGTAGGCTACCTTGTAACTTGGCCTATTTTGACGACCAATTAGTATGCTAATAACAGTAATTATACTGCATGTCTAATCACCTAGAGGCTTTTTAAAATGATAAAATAATGAGAATAAACAAGCCGTGGCTGACATTCAGGAGGCCAGCCTAATTACTCAGCGTGGAGCCGCCGGGGATTCTCCATTCCTGCAGGAGTGTGTCACTCATCTTCCGTCACATGCACATATACAAACGCTAAAGCACTCTTGGTCTTACCATGCTTGATGACAAGGTAGTAAGCCCATACTACAGTCACATCTGCAAGTAGGATCAATGGTACGAAGACCGCACACGCTGGTGGATGTGATGCAGACCATTGCTGTGGAAGGTGAGAGCAGCTGGCACTATGCAAAACGAACTCTGATCACCAGCCCACGAATTCAGCATGGAGGAAATAGGTCTGAGAGTCCTATTCATATAAACATCTTGGTAATCTTTAAAAAGCCAAGGAACCACAAGAAAGCAGGTCAGTAGCTGAATGAAGGTAGGACAGCAAAAATGATGATAATTTTCTCTATAAAAATGACTGTGTCCATTAGAGATGTAATTAGTGCCGATATTTTCTAAAATATATATGATATATTCTAAAAAAAAAAAAAAAAAAAAAAAAAAAAAAAAAAAAATTGGTATCATCCTAGAATTTGAAACAACCCATATCTGATGGAATTATAACAGTCAGATCAATATTGAGTGCCTCCAACAAGATCTGATCTGTTACTATGTCAACCTCCATGTATCCTCTCTAATAATAGTATCATGATGACATGACTTGCTATTGTGATCATATGATTCAACACTGTAGGACAGGGTGGACGACATTCTAAAGTTTTCAGACACTATCAGGTATGCAATTACATGACATGGTGTATCAAAGTGCTTGCTGTGTTCCTTTGAAGGCCCATGCCGAAAACCAGCATTATTTAAATGTTTGGAGGAAACAAAGCACGCTGACACAAAACTGTTTGCCAAATGACGTTCTTTTCTATTATGAGCAAGCAAGTTCATTACCAAAACCCCATCCATCCCGAGAAGTACAATATGGCCACTTCATGCTGAGTCATTCCGTGGTCTATAGAGATTTCTGCCAGAAAGTAAGTAGCAAGCACATCCTGTAACCCCCTCTAGCCATCAATGGATTTGGATTCTTAATCATTCAAGCAATGGCTTCCTGTGACCCCAGATAGTAAAGTCCCCTCTCCCTTGAGCCTCAAATCTCAAGTCACATTTTCCTTCATAGCATCCAGAAGATTAGCCTTGACTGCTCAGCATTACTGGAGACCAGCTGGTTGCCAGTGGCCACTGCTAAATGGAACAATTAGCATAGTATCAAGCAGTACATTCTGACTCCACCTCATTAGTGATAAGGCTATTAGGCAAGTCGGCAAACCCGGGCCACTAAATTGCCAATCCTGATATAAGCGTTATAATTGAATGGAAAATCTTAATTAATTGCTGATTTTAAGATGCAAATTTGCCAACAATAAAGCCATGTTAAAGGCTAATCAATGGCTATGAGTGAGTTTAGTGATGCCAGCATAATTAATTTGATGCAGCCTTGGACAAATGAGGAACAAGTTATTAAAACGTCCACCAATGAGACGATAAAAGAGAACACAGATACGGAACATAGAAACTGACAGCACTTCGAAACGCATGCAGAAACCATCTGATTTCAGGTTCAAATTCCAACAATAATCTTTCTTTAGAACTAAGAGATCAAATGTACTGCAAGATGCGTAAATCTTCCCACCGTTATTTTATATATCACACTGCAGTGAAGATCAAACCATTGAGGTTCGAATCTCAAACACTTCTAAAGCCCATTCTTCTGAGCCATCAGGCACCTGCAATAGATATGCGCATGATGAGCATACTGTGCTCACATGATTAATGCACAGTAAAATTGCCCTAATAATTACACTGATAGATGGTGTAAAGGGGCCTTTCATGTCAGCGTATTTCAAAGTCGAGCACTTTCATGTGAATGTTTTACATCATGTAGAGGATGTGCTTGCCTGTTCAGCACGAGGGCACACAATTCATCTGCCTCTTGGTGAGATTGCATAATGGCTAATTTACCTTAAAAAAGAAGCAAGCCTTTATTGAAGTGCAATGCAACCTGCTGTGGTTTCATTGGTAGATGCAGGCCAGCACTAAAGCTGCTAATGCCACTTCCTGGTAGTTTTCACTTGAAATATTGGCATCCGATTTTTAAATAATGATTTTTACCTCTAATGTGTGCACTAAGTAGAAACAGACCATTTTCAATTGAGACTGTAACTGTACTGCAAATGAGTGAGTTATTATCTTCTGGCTCATTTAGCACTTTATTAAACCGCATGTGGCTGCTGTTTTTAATGTTTTTTTTAAGTTAATGTTCTTAGGTGAGGTTCTTAATTTCCATGTATATAACACAGGGTATATAAATATTCTTGCTGATATTTTTTAAAATCTTTTAAATATGTATTTTCTTCACTCGTATGTTCTGTACACTATGTTTGTATATATTTCTATGCATAAAAATATTATTTAAAGTTACTCCATCAATTGTTTAAATTAGTCATGGGGGGGGGGGGGGTGGGTGTGTAAATACAGTCATGTGAAAAAATAAGTACACCATATGGAAATTGTCGACATTTTTTATTTATTTATTTGTTTATTTATTTATTTATTTATTACATATATGGACAAGAAAACAGTGCCTATTAATAAAGTTGATATACTTGAAGAAAACCACAAGGAAAAATGGCTTTTTCAATCATTTATTCAACAGAAATATCAATAGATGTGATATTCATTTGTGGAAAAAGTATGTACACCCTTGATCTCAGAAACTAGTGCAGAAATAGCAGAAATATGGTCTCTGACATCAGCTTGGTGGAATGTTTGACCACTCTTCCATACAATATTTTGAGGGTTTTCTTGCATGCACTGCCCGTTTCAAATCCTCCCACAACATTTAATTTGGGATTCAAATCTGGGCTTTGACTAGGCCATTCCATAACCCTCCATTTCTTCTTTCTGAGCCATTCCTTGGTGGATTTGCTTGCATGCTTAGGATCATTATCCTGTTGAAAGGTCCACTTTCGGTTCAGCTTCAATTTTTAGACAGATGACCTCACGTTATCTTCAAGCACTCTTTGATATGATGCAGAATTCATAGTTGAATCAATGAATGCATCTGTACAGTCACTGAGGCATTGATGCAACCCCAGACCGTTTCCACCACCGTGCTTCACAGTTGGTATGAGGTGCTTCTCCTGAAAAGCTGTCTTTGGTCTGCACCAAACATTATTCAAAAAGGCCTGGTCTTTGCCTATATGTAGTCTGTAGTCTTGCTCTAATGTTCTTTTTAGACACCACACACCTCAGTAGCAAAGGGAACACCAGACACTAGACATGAGAGGGGTATAAATAAGACCGAAATGAGACAATATAATATAACGGCAATGCTAATTCACTATTTATTTTTACTGTATAAAATTTCTTTAACCACATAAACCTCCAGGTTATTGCTGCTATTAATTTTAAAACCTATTATTCATTAACGTAATAATAGTTCTTCAAAGGTTATCATAAGGATCTATCCCTTATTTAAGGGTTCACTGGATAACTATGTGTTCTTAGCTCCCAAAAATTCCTCTACTTTGAACCCTTTCTGGCAGGAAAACACTCTGCTGTAGGTTTCTACATAGAACATTTAAGGGTTTCCCCAGAGGGACAACCAAAGAACGCTTAAAGACACTCTAACAGTGCAAGATTTTGGTAACTACAGGAAACGTATACAGTTACGAGAGTGGAGAATATAAGTCTGGACCCGTAAATAATTGTAGTGTAAATAAATAAAGCTCCTAAAACTGTAAATAATTTAGTAAAGTGGTCTACATATACTTAATGCAACTTGAAGGAATACTCCAGAATATTTCTCTGTCTTGAGTACAACAACAAAAAAACAGTTTAGACACATTTCCCTTTACTGTGAAAAGAACAGAAAATCTGTTTACTTATAATAGAAGAGTTGTGAAAAAAAACAAAAAAAAAACGGCGGAAATTTCTCAAAATTCTTGTCTGTAGTATATATGATACAGATACAGTAGAAACAGATTAATCTGCAACACTTCATTGTTCCCTTGAGCCCTTTTTGTCATTTATTTATTTATTTATTTTTTACCACTGATGTCTTGATTCATTGCATATTACAGATATGGGAAGTATCTGTACTGCAGTTTGTAGCACAAACTAAATATCTTAATAACAGCATTGTATTGAACGTAATACAGCAGTGCTGGCAGCGGGGGAAACAATGGAATATGCAAAAAAAAATAAAAAATAAACCCCTACTGTTCTAGAGGCGTGGGACGCAGATAATGAAATAATCGTATTTGGGTACAAAAACATGCTAATTAAATTAACTTAATATGCATTTTCTGATAAAGACTTGTTGTGGTGTGTGCTGTCGTCTTCAGGGGCTGTAAATGGCCACTAGAGGGGGAATTATCAACGCAGAGATGAATGTGTCTTTGTGAGAGACACAGGACACAGCTGAGAGTTGGCACAGAGAGAGGGAAGTAGGATGGGCGGATGAAAGGAGAGAGAGAGGAGGGGAAAGAGGGCATCAAAGCTAGGAAGGAGAAAGATCAACAGTGGGAGCCAGGTAGAGCAAGATATAGGCTAGTAGTGTGAGAGAGAAAAACAAGAGGGCGAGAGAGAGAGAGAGAGAGAGAGAGAGAGAGGGAAAGAGTTTAAATCTTGGTGAGGACCCCACAAGGACAGGAAAATCTGATAGTTTTGATCTTGTGGGGACATTTCGCTGCTTGCTTTATTTTATTTTATTTTTTTGTTTTTAAACAGAAACTGCTTTAAAAATTTAGTACAATTTAGGTGTAACATTAATAAGTTGCAGTGGTAATTATGCGTTTAAGAAACGTGTGTGTGTGTGTGTGTGTGTGTGTGTGTGTGTGTGTGTGTTAGAGAGAGAGCTCACAGTGACAGGATGATTAAGTCAGTATTATTATGACAGGATGATACGGTGTAAGTATTACTTACTCCATTAGAGCGCATGTACATAGAGAGCTCAGTTGCTTCTTTACTGACTCTGTACTAGAAATGTTTCTTAAAATTGTTTTATTTTTTTTATTTTTTTTAAACTTACCTGCTCCAAAGGTACAGGATATTGACAATGTCACTTCTAGTTTCCTCTTCAGTCACTTCGATCCTTGTTCAATGTGATTGAAGACAGGAACATTTGACTCTTGTCTAAAATGTCTAAGTGCTTTACTCTTGTGGTTTAAGGCTAGTTTACCAAATACTGAGCAGGTGTAGATTTCAAAGATATGACTTTCAACCTTTATTATGAATCATTTCCATCCCATTTGATATATAAGGTGCACATACCAGGATGGGTCTTGAGTAAACATTTATATGGCCACATGCTAAAGCAAAAAGGTGCTAAATAATATTAGAACATATCTTATTTGCCTTAGATTAAGATGTGTGCCAAAGTATGTCCATTTCCAATGTGAATGTACACTAGGCCTAAATGGGCAATTTTTTGTGGATACCTAACCATCATACTCATTTGTGGTTTTGGAACATCCTATTCCAGATGTAGTCCGCTGCTACATCCTATTCCAGATGTAGTCCGCTGCTACATCCTATTCCAGATGTAGTCCACTGACTTAGCATGTATTGTGTAAATGTTATTGGGCATTTTGTAAATACTTTAGTCAGTTACTAAAAATAGGAAAAGAAGAATAGTCAACTTCTGCCCTATCCTAAGTAGAGAGTGATGTGGGAGCACCCCCAGCCCATACTAAAATTGGAACGATACAGAGAAGATTAGCATTGCCCTTACGCAAGGATGACACGCAAAATCTGGAAGCACCCCCAGTGGTTCACTCCTCCTTCACTTCTTCCCTATGGTTTTGACAGGGTGCTGTGTCTTTTCTGTTCTTCACAACCACAGCCGTCCGCTTGCCCCATGCCCTCTCCCCACTGCCCAGTGCTATGGTTTCACCGGCTTTGTGACTGGCTAATGATGCAGAATGTCTCTCAATGGAGATCCACAGCAGAAGAGAAAGCCAATGAGTGAGTAGGGGGGGAGGACTAAAAATGTGCTGATGCTTGTTTGGGAAAGGTTTTTCAGCTGCCCCAAGTGACAGTGAGAAAAAAATACAGAGCATTTTCTGAGACGAGGAGAAAGAAAGATGCTTCCCATGGCACAAAAGACACAAACGATATAAAGATGTGTTAAATGTAAATCATAACTGAAAATGTTATAAACATCGTACAGGTACAGCATTAGTTTGCACAGTGCTGCTGCTTGGCACTAAAATATTGAAGAACTGGGCATATCAGCTGATTCGAATTAAGACTGAATACTGAGTCATTTCAAAACCTGCATGTTTTTATTGTCATACAAACACATACATAACACAGGCTTAATACTCTAATAACACTACACACCATTCCCATAGTGCTATACAGTATGTAATGGTAATGTATATATCTATACCTATAACTATCTATCTATCTAGCTAGCTAGCTAGCTAGCTATACACATACACACTGGAGAGAGAGAGAGAGAGAGAGATTTTAAAATGACAATGACAACAACAACAATAAATAATAATAATAATAATAATATTTCCAACTAGTATAGCTAAAGGTTATGTTTTGTTTGTTTGTTTTTTATAACTATCAGTTATGATCAATTTCACTAGGCTGATTTTCAGTGATATTGAACGTATTTAGACATGAAGTAACCCGAATGGTCTTTAACCCATGAACCCATACAGGACACATTAAATATCCATTCAAACATACTACTTGAATATGTCGGTACAATACAATACAAGCTTGAATGTTTAAGGAATGGCACATTAAAGTAATTTTTTTCATTGCTGGTGTGACATATGATAGATAGTGTGTGCTGAGAAGACATGATGCAGATTATGAACAAAGCACAACTGGAGCAGACATGATGGTTCTTTCACAATAATCAGCTGATACTGGTTACGGAGGTTGCAAAGAGGTTCTGCATTATCATTCCTCTCTGTTTCACACACACACACACACACATGCACACTATCCTGTTCTCTCAGTTCTTTTGAAGCCACTCTGTACCGCTTCCTCTCTGCAGATGTCCTATACATCTGGTGAGGGCCGCTTCTCAATGACTTGGCAATAACTCACCGTAACAACTGTCTCGTCTGACATGTTTAATGTCTCACTCTCCACTGACATGTTGATATATCTGTTGTGTGTGTGTTTGTGCACCTGTTGTATGTATATGAGGGATAAAAAGGGCCATAGAAGGACAGCACAGATCACATCAGCCCACCTCCATCATCAGTGCGGAAAAACATAATCATAAATAAATGTAAAGCTTTCAGAGTCATACGTCTGACTGGTCACTGAAGGTTAAGAGAAAGCATATTTAACTGTGTGCATGTGATTACTCAGTATGAACTAATAACTCACTACCAAGATTCCTGCAAATAATTAACTGTATTTTTTTTTTATTATTGTTGAAACATGTCATTAAAATGGTTTTGAAAAACTCTCCTCTTCAGTTCAGCCCACAGGTTTTCTATGGGGTTCAGGTCAGGGGACTGGGATGGTCAATGCAAGACTTTGATTTTGTGGTCAGTAAACCATTTTTGTGTTGATTGTGATGTATGTTTTGGATCATCGTCCTGCTGGAAGATCCAACCACGGCCCATTTGAA
>JANDJT010000217.1:2404020-2417245 GCA_024331685.1 Stegophilus panzeri | reverse complement strand
TTCTCCCAGGCGTTTTAATCTCATTTTTACTATTGTCTATTGTCTGTCTTTATTTGGTTTTATTCTGTTTTCTATTTTTACTTTCCTTACTCTGTTCAGCACTTTGGTCAGCTTTTCTGTGTGAAACGTGCTATATAAATAAAATTTACTTATTATTTACTTACTAAAGTGTCTGTTATAAATTTCGTGTTTGCGTATGAGGGTGGCACTCACATGTTCTCCAGGTGGGTTTCTTGGTAGGTGGATCTGTGATTCAGGATGTATTCCTGCCTCATAGCCACTATTCCCAGGATAGCTTCTGGATTCAGTTAATCCTTGTCCAGGATAAAGTGCTTACTGAAGACGAATGAATGTATAACTGAATGCATCTGCTACACATTTTGGCAGTATTCTCTTCTAGGTCAATTCTGACATATAGTTTTAAGGTTTAATCGTATTATAATGGAAATGAATTACTTTAGCATGTGATGGCAAAGGGGAAAGTAAAAACAGGATCATAATAGAACTGGACTGTCAGAAGGGGGTAGTTGATGGGACTGGAAAGTTTATGTGATGTGATCATAATCTGATCGGATAAAGTGTGTTTAAAGTCTTTGCTGCTGTCTCATGGACATCCAGTTGAGAATAGATCACCATGATTACAAGAAATCTGAATAATTTGTGAATATAATGTAGATTTACAAGTTATTATACAAGCATTCTTTTTTTACATCACTGCACAATGGACTGGAGCTAAAAACAGCTAATCAATGCACGTCAGTGTCACCTTTTAAGCGACATAAATAAAATTAGTACATTTTGTGAAAATAGGTTGTCTTTGAATGTGCTACAGAGCATTTCTGTAGGCCACGGTGCATCTTGGGAACTGGATTCTATTGTCTGGGTGAGCCTGACACTGTGTAAATTGTGTTGGATGTCAGATTTTCCTCATACTCTCTTCTATCTCTTCTACTGAAGCATGTGTTCGGAAGACACTCCGATGGATTTGCTCTAAAATGGATCGTAAGTTTTTGCACCAACCTGATGAGTTCATGCCAGCTCGAGTGCAAAAAAAAAAAAAAGGGGGGGCATACCAAACATTCAGAAACTCTGAAGTTCATGTACATATTTCAAAAGATTCTACTTTATAAAGATTTACAAAGAAAGATTGTACTTTCTTGTTGTCAATAAAAGAATTTGTAATGCACATTGTTGTATTAAATTAGTATTAATTAAATGCAGAATTGAGGTATTTTCACTAGTACTCTCAGACTTTTGGTCCCCACTGTACCTGTAAAACAAGTGCTTCTGATAGGAATTAGCATGCAGTGGTTAGCATGAAACACGAAAACTAACAGCATATATTCACTTCACTTTGACAGTTGTACCCCCACAAAAATACATGGAATTTTATAATACATGGAGATCATCTAAATCATACACATCCCTGTGCTTCCATTTATTTATTTATTTTAACAACAATCAAAAAAGTGAAGAAAGCTATACTACTCTCACTAACCACACCTTCATTTTTCACTCTGATTCTGTACTTTCTCATTATGTCTAATAGATTTGCACCTATTACTGCTAGCTAATGGGAACACCATCCTCGACTTGGCAAACACAAACAACCGTCCACTAATGAACTACTTGGTTTGCATTCAATATCTCTGAAAACTGGAAACTATGTCTATCTCCTTTCATACGTCTCCATCAGCTGCACTTTACTGACACAAATTAGTAAACAAGGATCTATAAATTTACTCTACTTGTTAAAATACCATTGATGTACCATACCTGCAGTAAGAAAGCTCTGCCAGACTAGCAACCAGTGGATGTTTAGGGCTTTACACTCACATCAATTGAGTCTACACTGATTAAAGACAACAGGTCGTTAAAGACTCGTATCAAAGCAGTGGATTGTGTGTGTGTGTGTGTGTGTGTGTGTGTGCTTAAATGCTGTGGACAGTCAGCATTTTTTTTAAGTGAAAGAAAAACAGAGCACCAGGTAGATATGGGCATAAGGTACACACTTTGACTCTAGACCTGTATAGATAGATAGTGAGAAACATTTGTAGCATACTTTGTGAAAATAGAAACCTTAAAGCATATATTCCTCTGTAAACCACAGACATTATTTGGCCGTGCTGCACTATACAGCTAGTATCTAAAAGACTTGTACCATAATGCTTCTCATTGTAATCTTTACAGTGTGTGTTGCACCACGGTAAAAAAAAAAAAAAAAAAAAAAAAGTGATGGCCTCCTGCTCTAACCTACGATTATTGTGGTAATCCATTATCTATTATCTTACAGTGCAAATATTGTCATTATACAGTTAGCTTAGCCTAGGATCACTCTGAACACATTCATACCTTTTCATATTTTCCGCCTATCTTTTGAGTGTAAGGTTCTGATTTGAATTCTGATTAATTAATTCGGAAGATGAAGAGTTTCACTGCATTCAATCCAGTCAATACAATACAAGACAAAACAGAATTGATTTGATGTGCCAAAACCACACAACTGTACCCTGAGGTGTTTCCTCTGGTCAGTGCATTTACTTGGACTTAGGTATGACGATGCTAATCCACTTCTTTCCAGACGGGAGTTTGAGAACGCAAAAGCCAAAGCAATGAGTCCCAGCTGCTCAGAAGAGAATACAGACCTCTTGTTTCAACACTGAGGTGTCAGTCCATTGACAGTTTGGCATGCCTAGTCCAGGCCAGACCATCATGTTTTCACACACACACATACACACACACATGCAGTGCTGGTGTTTGAGCATCGCCATAAACCAAAGTGACAACAAACGAAGCTGTGAGCATGTTGCTATGTGATGGAGATGCTAGGACTCATCAGGCATCAGAGAATGTAAAAAGTGAAGCTGACACCTCAAAAAGAGCCCAGAATAGAGACACACACACACACACACACACACACACACACACACACCATCTGAGGACTCAAATCAAGCCACTCATTTGCATCCATGGCCAGAGCGCTGGTGATCTGACAAGCATGATGGTTGGCTGCCATCCCCTCCTCCAGCGCCTACTGAATTCTGTCAAAAGCCTTGTAACCTTATTCTTTTTTTTTTCCATTCATATATAAGCACAAAGTGGAAACTATTCATCAAAATGTTCAAATTAATGATACAATCCTGCCATTAAGGATTTAGCAATTAGGCATTACAAAATCCTTGTGCTTGAATTAGGAAAAACTCAGTCATTAAAAGCCTGAAAACATAATAATAAAAAGCTAATATCTGTGTTGATGCAAGATAAGATAATCCTTTAGAATGATCAAATTACTAAAAGCATCATTAAAAAGGTATGTGATCCTTTCCTTTGAGTACATCCTTTGAGCACACAGCAAAACTTTTGTCGACGAGTATAACGATTATTATGAGTATAATCATTATGTACATAATTAAATGATACAGTTTTTGCTGTTTATTATCAACGTTAATAATCATTTGATGAAGAATGCAACAAGTTCAAGCAATCCTCATGAGATGTTTTCACTGGTCATGGAGTTAAATAAATAAATAAATAAATAAACAAATAAATAGGTTTAAAACATGTTTAAAAATTTTTTTTAAACATTAGAAAAATATTAACTTTATGTTTACATAGGTCACAGAAAATCAAGTTGTTAAAATTCAGGACATGGAAATTCAGGAAAAATATCTGATGTACTCCGAGAGCCAGCGAACCTGGAACTAATCAAATCAGTGAGGAACACCACATCTCAGGGGTCAAAGGGTCATAGACTGATGTTGTAAGAAAACCTCATATGCCCCAAATGGTAACTATATGGCAGAAGAAAAAAAAGCTTAACATCTGGTAACGTACCTCTAACTCATTTAAAATGTTTGAATTACAAGCCTAAAGAAGAATATCCAATATTGTTTAATAATGAAAAAAATTAACACTATACAGACAGTTCACTTAGAAAGACTCACCACAGCCGTGTCGGTCAACTCAATTCAGCTTTATTGCCATAATACCAGTAGAGAATAATGAAAAGATGAATCGTTGTTCTCTCTCATGCAACAAACGTTAAAACACAGCAGTACAAAGTACGAGACAGGTCAGTGAAGACGCAATACATTGTAGTGGTACATGGTAGTGTAAGGCATTGATAAACAATACAAGACTAGATACACTGCAGTGCTGGAAGTAAGGAAAAACATTAACGTTAATGTTATTTTAAACAACAGTGCTTCGAAATGAGTTAGAGGTATAGCTTCATAGTATATACTTAGGCATGGTATTGAACATTCCACTTATATAATGATAAATATATTGCGGTTCAGTTGAGTTTAGTAATGATAATTATAAATGAAATTAAATTCATAATGTTAGCCATGTAGAGATCTGGACTGGACCTTCAGTAAGGCCAGGAAAATGTATGGTCTGGTGGTATTGGTCCACATTGGTGCAATGGAGTGGAGTCTAACTTGGTGTGTTCTTGCCTCGTACTCAGTGTTCCTGGGATAGGCTCCTGATCCACATCAAACCTTGACCAGGATAAAGCTGAATGAATGAATGAATGAATGAATGAATGAATGAATTAGTTAGTTAATTGAATGTTATTGGTCCATTTGTCATTAAACATTCCAGCAACATAATGTGAAGTCAGCATTTTCAATTGGTGTTAAAAGGAAAAAAATAGATCCAGATATTAGTTCCCTAGATGTTGTCAGTAAATGTAAATACTACTACTACTACTACTACTAATAATAATAATAATAATAATAATAATAATAATTGGTGTGCTCATATATAAAATATCTTTAAAATATATATAATATTTATTTAAAATATATAAACATAAAATACCTGCAACGATACAATGCTGATTTAAAATATCATGAGGTGTATATATATATATATATATATATATATATATAAAATGTGCTAGAATTGTGTGCCTCCATAATATATAATTGTGTGTGCTCATGTAACGTGTAATGTTTTCGTGTGTGTCTGTGTTCTTCCTTGTTGTGTAGTGGTGTATGTGTGTGTGTGTGTGTGTGTGTGTATGTGTGCTTTCGTGCAATGTAGCAATACTTATGTACTTTCTCTCCCAGAATGCATACTCATTGGTCACCTCTAGTCTACATGCACTTGAGTTATTGATTGGCTGACCTTGTGTAGCAGAGAATGACTCCACACTTCACCGTTCATCTCCAACACATCCCTGACTGTATATTAGCACTTGATTAATCCGCGGTTGCCATCACCTCTGTAGGAATGCTACAGTGTGTGAGTGTGCTTGTGAACATATAAAACACTCAAATCAGATTTGCTAAAGCCAGAGCCTGAATTCATGATACTTGAAAGTAAAAATGTCTAATTTGGGATTATTGAAAGGTTTCACTGTGGCTGCATAATTGTGAGTGATATGTTTCTCCTGTGTGATTTTTATAGAGTTAATTAATCATATATCCAGCTCATGTTTTATTTCAATCTTGTGTATTAGTAACTACATGACAACTATTAAACCATAAGCGTGTCATTATGTGACCATTTATTTGCACCAAGGAACAAATCGATGCATTTGAAGATATTCTACGAATGCAAGTTTGCCCTATACTGTGTCCCAAACACCCCGTCCTCCAAACCTCATGTCTAGAACCCCAGTCCTGGACATGTCCCTGACTCTAAAAGTGAAGCTTCACTTCATATCAGAAGATTCCTCTTAGAAAATATATAAAACTGTAATTCTATTCCATTGAAGATCGGTATAATCATTCTTATACTGGACTTAAGGATCAGGTCAACAAACCACAACCGCATCTACAATAAACACTTGGATATGAGTTGGTGTTACGTGACTTCAGCAGCCTTGGCGCATTAAAGAGCATCAGCTGTGCAAGTCCTTCTTAAGCTGTGCATACAACTGACAGATTCTCCCACCATGTAAATAAATTATTAAATATAATCCCTGCAATCCCTCTGATTGTGCAACTGCATGGGTACCCCACCAGGCCGCACCACACACACACACACACACACACACACACACACACACACACACACACACAATCCCACCCCCAACCTGCCACAGAAGGCCAGTGTTCCATGGGTTCTCCAGAGACCCGTGCTCCGATAACACCACAATATAAATTCTATCCCCCTATTAGTATTCAGCTGGCGGGATGAAAAGCGATGCAGCAGCCCAAAAGGTGTGCACAAGCACAGGAGTCATATATCATTGACAGCCTTCGAAGTGCAGGATTGATTACAAAAAGTTAGCTTTATTTAAAAACCGATTAGGCCCCTTTCTTCATTTATTTCCTCTATTTCTTTTTTTCTTTTCTTTTTTTTTTTTCTGCAGTGTAAGCCAGAAAGTGCCGAGGAGTTTGTGGTTATGTCATGTATTTTTTCCCCCTCATTAGTCAAAGGTGTGTATATGTATGCGTGTCTGTGCGAGAGCTTGCATTGCATGTTAGCAAGAAAGTGTACAGCTTGCAATTTTGCCTTGCTTTGCTGTCTTCACATCTCTCCGTAGATGAATTTCTCAAGTCACCTTAACACGTATCCATCAACTAAGAAAACTTTAGTTTCCAAGGAGATAAACAAAGACGCCTTCGTGCTATGTAGCAGGGTGTGATATTACATTATCTCTATATAGGAACGTATGAGAAATACCATTCATGTAATCCTGCTGTATGAAAGGTCCGAGCAAACACTTGTTTTCAGAAATTTAGTTTAGTAGAAATTCAGCATACACCAGCCCTAATTGACTAAACGTTTGCGTGGAAAAATATGCGCAAACTTGATAGTGTCTACGAAAACAGGATGTGTGGAGGGTTACATCTTTTAAACGCAAGATGACCAGAAGCTAAAGAGATTTCTGTTTAGTATTCAACACAAACATCCCACAGTGAATTGCAGGAATACATTTCTATTTCTGACCCGAAGACTTCAGTCCATCAGGATCAGAAACATCAACTCCAGCACCACTACACTGGCTGTGCTTCAAAACAGAGCTCAAATCATACCATCACACAAGTTTGCTGATGATACTACAGCAACAGTCATGAATCAGCATACAAAGAGGATGTTATATTTTTTCAATGTAATATTTTCAGTCGTATCTTCTCTTTGAGATCTGGACCTATACTAATGGCTATCAAACGCAATTAGCACAGGCAAAACCCTACTTTGCTTGTATTTTCTCATTTGTAAGTCGCTTTGGATAAAAGCGTGTGCTAAAAGAATAAATGTAATGTAATGTGATGTATTTTACATATTGTTTCCATCCCCTACTTTGCATTTGATTTATATATACTCCTTTGTAAATCCCATGCAACTCACCATCTATCTACACAGGAAATATATCTGATTGCATACAAAAATTAGTACTTTAGTAGTTTTGTAATTTTTTTGTCCTACCACTCTGTTATACATTCATCCGAAAATTATTATTATTTAGTTCAGTGTTACTCAATCCTGGACCTGGTTGTTTTTCCTGCTTTTTAAAAAAATAAAAAATAAATAAAGAAAGAAAAAAATAAGTAAAATGGTGTATCAAATAATGATATGTCCTGGAGTTTCAAGGTTTTCTAAGAGCAGAGCACTTTTCAAAATATCGTTCATTTTAAAACAGCCGGTTAAATTAGGTCGTTTTCTAACCCGAATCAAAATGAATCAGTATTAGCTCGATAAGAACTGAAAGGCTAATTTCATTCATAATATTCATGCTAAAAAAGTATAGTATCTACGTAAAGGTCAGAGATTTGTTTCCTTCACGTGTCCTAATCAGTCTCAGCTGTTCCGTGTTACCCCTTTGATTAGTTGTATATTTAAAGCTCCCTGGTGTCTTTGTTCAGGGAGAAGTATACGGTCACGTTCCTTCTGATCTGTAAGCCTTGTTTATTCTTGTGTTTTGTTTGCACCTTGTTTCTGCCTATTGTTTACCATGTTTCTCACCCAGCTTAGTTTAGCCTGATTGTTCATCGCCTGACCCTGTGCCTGTTTATTGTTTTGGATTCTGCACTGCGATATGGATTTGTCTGCCTGCCTCTCCTTTGACTGCAATTGCATCTGTCATCACCTCCATTACATGACAATAAACAAACATAAAGTCAATCAGCTAGCTAAGTTCCCACTTCATGCTGCTTTTGAATACTTCCATGTGGGACTAGTCACTTCATTTTTGTAGCCATAAAGCAAGTTCAATTAGTCTGACAGGGCAGCATGACTGGAGCAGCAAGCAATGTTGCTACCTCACAGCTCCAGGATGTTTGGATCCTAAGTCCAGGTTACTGTCTGTGTGGACTTGCATGTTAGTAGTGTCCATGTGGGGTTCTCTGTTTTTCTACCACCTCACAAAAACATGGTGGATTGGCTACTCTAAATTGCCCCTAGAGGGGTGTGTGTGTGTGTGCATAGTTCTCTGCTATGGGTTGGCATCCCATCCCGATTGTATTCCCACCTCACACCTAATGTTCCCAGGATAGGCTCTGGATACCCTGTGATCCTGACCAGGACAAAGCACTTACTGAAGACGAATAAATGAATTAGTCTGGTAATATGCTAGTTTGAATTTAATTCAGACTGCTTTGTAATGTGTCTAAAAAATAGCACCTTCTCATTTATCATCAGTCATTTTGATTCCGTCAGCCAGTCATGACTGTTTGTGCTTTGAGAAAACATTTCAGGATTTGAACTTAATCTCCTATGTGAAAGGTCATCGACCAAATCCAGGCAGACTCATACGGTCTGTACTATCTGAGCAGTTCCTAAAACAGTTGTATTTTATTTCTAGTGCTAGACATGATTGCAGCTCAAACAATATATATGCAATACTTGACAGCAGAGTGAGAGAGAGAGAGAGAGAGAGAGAGAGAGAGATAGATGTGAGAGAGGGTAAGAGAATAAAGGAAGGGGTTATAGTCAGGTAGCCAGAAAGCCGTGAGCAGTGGAGGGAGAGAGGGAGGCAAGAGAGAAGGAGAGAGAGAGAAAAAATCTTTGAGAGAAAGAGAAGAGTGTTCATGCATTAAGAAGCTGGATTTTCTTGTCAGAGAGATTGGAGCAGGGATTAAGTTATGGCACAGTTCAGAGACGAATTGGAGTTTGATTAAATTAGTCAGGGGGGGGAGATGACTACGCAAACAAATGAAAGACACAAATATCACAGATAAAAGAGTTTTTTAAAAAAATGGAATGCCGTACGATGGAAAAGGATGCCTCGAATGCTATACAAACGTGGTTGGAAAATTGATACGACCTGAAACTGGTCTAGCTCAAACCATGACCACTAGACAAAATCCTTCCATCCAGACAAATAGACAGACAGTCAGAGAGACAGACAGACAGATAGACAGACAGACAGGCACACTTTTAAAAATAAGCCTTGTTTCAGCCCCCCTCCCCTGCTGGGTCTCCTGCTGTGCTGTTTTAATAGGGAAAATTAGCCAAGCAGAAAGGTGGATCCTGTTTACTATGCTTGACTGTGCTCTCTGCGCTCAAGCTGGGGAAGCAAGCCAGGGTCCTCTATCTCTCTCTTTCTCTCTCTTTTTCTCTCCAACTGAGCTCAACTCCCAGCTGCTGTCCTGTGCCAACACCCAATAACCCAGTGCAAACACAGGAAAAGACACGGCCCTGATCTCGACCATGATCTCGACTAGTCGTACCTTCAGTCAGTAAATCCACTAAATGTCAATTCTGGTCACTTTAATGATACAAAGGCCAAACATGAACACTATAAACATTACCGTACAACTCTAAGCTAACCTTTCTCCATCTCAGAACCAAAAAAATGCAAATGAAATAGCGCTTGCTCATATCAATCAGATGCCGAGATGACAGTAATTTATATTGTAGGGCAGATGAGAGGCAAGCACCCAGACTATTTGTTACCGGTGAGATTATCTATGCACAAAATACTTTGCTCACTCTGTGGCACCTGATTGTGGAAAAGGCTGCGAGCGCTCACAGAGACTCTGTTATTGGCCGATAACAATTTGAATTTTAATCTTAGGCCCTGTAGTCTTGTGCCGCATTTGCTTGCACAAATTGTAATTTATATTGTAGCACCAAGGGATTCTTTTCAACTAGCGAACATGAAGCACTCGTTTTCATTCTCCTGCCTATTTTTTTTTTTTCTTTCATTCTACACCTACTCTTTTCCCATACATACATGCGTCCTGCATTACAAACATCTGATCCGATCTAATCCGATCTGATCATCTCAGCTCTGCGTGGCAATTTTGCGCTAACTCACTTTTTTGTCCAGGAACAGCCAGGTCATTATACACAACAGAAAAAGAAATTTAAATAAAATCTGTAGGTTTGCTGTACTTTATTTAATTTCCTTTAGCTATCTGAAGCTGTGTTGTCTATTTTTTTTTTTTTTTTTTTTTTGTTAGTTTTTAGGAAGAACCCTTTTTGAGACTGGGCCCTTCCTGGAGGGTTCCTGAGAGAATTAGGCAGTCCATTTCAGATGTGCAGATTTTTTTTTTCTTCCATAGGGTGTCTTCCTGTATTATTCTGGGCCTTTGACTGGTTATCTGGCCACTGTCACTTGCCACTCCTCGCACTGCCCGATTCAGCCATTTGACAAACGCACACAAAGACAGCCTCAAATCCCCAATCTGCTCACTGCTCCCCAATTAACCGAAGCCTGACGCACCCCACCATTGCCCCCTTCTACCACCCCTTCTCCTCCTCCTCCTCTTCCAACTCCTCATCCTCCCTCTGCTTATCAGGAAATTGATTTGCAGGCCTGAATGGGGTATGATTTTTCGGTGCTGAGAGCTGGGGCTGAATGGCACAAGGGAGCTCAGGCCCAGGGACATTTCAGAGGGGGTGAAAAGCGTCTTTGTTCTGGACGCCCTTGAGCCCCGAGACAGCTGACATCTTCAGCACCCCAGCTCCACACAATCTCTCTTTTCACCACACTCCCTCCTTTTTCTCACAGCCAGGGAGAAAGAGAGAAAGAGAGAGAGAGAGAGAGAGAGAGAGGGAGAGACAGTGAAAGAGAGGAGTTGGAGTAAAAGAGTTGAGAGTGAGTGAAGTGTGAGAGGAAGAGGGAAAATTTGGCAAGAGAGCAAAGCCAAGCAAAGTGATAGACTGAGAAAGAAAAAGGAGAAGAGAGAGAAAGAGTGATAGAAGCAGCAGCAGCAGCAGCAGCATCAGACAAATTACGCCTGGCAAATCCACACAGGTCAGACGTGCCTGCTGAAATACTGATCAAATAATGAAATCTACAGACTTGGTGCTGCAATGTTTCTCACACTACTGCTGCTGCTGCTCATTAACATTAGCATCACCTACAGATCTGACGCTGTTGGATGACAGATCAGTGCAAGTTTGGGACAGACACACAGGTTGAAGGAGGTGATTAATATGGGAGAAAGAGCACTTGGAGTAGCATTCCATTTTCAACACAATTTTCAGCCAAGTTTCCTTATAGATGGCAGAGCCATCATCATTTTAAATTTACACAGTTCACTGCAACTGGAAAGATGTGAGAAGCCAAATATCTAGTTGTTGTTTTGTTTTTTTTAGATACTAGAGAGAGAGCAGTGAACATTTTTTTTTTCTACTGTTGAAATAACAATATTTTTGGCAGGAGGAGGTTGAAAAGGCAGGGATTGTGTCATCCGGCCAGTTAAAAACTGTTTTATTCTCTTTTATAATTTTTATTCATCCTCTGTGGATGCATGTCATTATGTGTTATTTCTTTTTATTCTGTTATTTCGTTTGAAATGTAGATATCAACTTACTAGATTATCTACACTGTAAAACCGGATAAGTTCATTTAACTCAAAAAATTTGAGGAAACTAATTACCTCAAAATTTTTACGATGATAAATCAATTTCTTTAAGCCAAATACACTTAAATATACCAACATTTTAACTCAAACTCGTTATATTTAAGTGTATTTGGCTTAAAGAAATTGATTTATCATCTTAAAAATTTCGAGGTAATTAGTTTCGTCAAATTTTTTGAACTTATCCGGTCTGATAGTGTTCGTTTTTCTTCATGTCAAACCAATACGTTACAATCGATGTAAATCAGGGTGGTTTCCAATCTTAACAGTTTTAATTCCAGCAATCAGGAGCCACACCTGATAGTTGATTGATTAAACAGGTGGAATCAGGTGTGGAACTCTGAAGCCACAGCAACATTTTGCAGATAAGCTCGCACATGCATGTGTACTGATGAGGCACATCAACACTCCGTTTTCATCAGTAACGCAGTGGATTGTTTGGTGCATTTGGGGGGGGGGAGAAATCTAGTGAAATATTTGATTTTGTTTTCCAATTCAACTACTGAGGACACGGAAATAGTCCTCGTGTAAGCAGCATGTTAGTTAGTACAGTTGAAGGACAAGTATCATTTTGCTCACTCAGTCTGTGTGGGAGGAATTTCAATATTTATTTTCTTCATCTTTGCCCCTATGTCAGTGATTGACATTTTTTATTTGAGCCTTTGCTGTATTGCTCATGCAGTAGAAAAACACACCCACGCAGAGGCGAGGAAGCGAGTGTTAGTATTACGTTGTAAAGCCCTTGCATTCATACTGGTTTATGCAGCAGCAACTGTTGTGTTACAAATACACACTGAGATTCAGTGGCGAGCCATCCTCTTACTAACATGCAGGACGTAGTTGTAAGTAAGCAGCCGCTTACTGCAACTGCTGCTGTGTGTGTGTGTGTGTGTGTGTGTGTGTGTGTGTTTGCATTGTACTGCATCCATGACAACAGGGTCAGAGTCTGGCTTTAAAGCTATTATGCTAAGAGACCCCGAGCAGAATACTAATGTGCAAGTCCCGTGGGGGGATCAAGGGAAAGGATCAGTTATCCAGCAAAATGTAACCGGCAGGGCATGGAGCACCAAAACATAGCCAGCAATTCCACAAGAGACACCCACTTCAACTTACTGACAAAAAAAAAAAAAAAAAAAAAAGCGTCTGTTGTTAGCCAGTGACTACAGCTGCTTTACCTCCAGAACTGAGAGGAAAAAGCGGAATAATAACTCAGAAATAAATATGTGACGATGTCTTTACATTAAAAATAAAAGATCTTTATGTAAAAGCTTTGTTCTAGACTGTTTATATGGACGATCATGTCTGCATACAGCAGAAATATTCATGATGTTCTCATAAACAGATGTAGTGAAGGTGATTCCAGTGAATTCAGTCATGCAGATGTGATGAGAGATCGACAAAGGAAATGAAATCTGCATGGTGCAAATGGTAACCAAAGCCAGCTCTAGGGTTAT
>JANDJT010000217.1:2382224-2394553 GCA_024331685.1 Stegophilus panzeri | reverse complement strand
TATATAATTAATATGTTAATTAATTAATAACACCTGTTCACATGCAACTTCATGCAGTTATCTAATCAGCCAATCATCTGGCAGCAGCACAATGCATAAAATCATACAGATACAAGAGCTTCAGTTCATGTTCAAATCAAACATCAGAATGGAGAAAATGTGATCTTAGGTACTCTAACCATGGCATGGTTGTTGGTGCCAGATGGGCTGGTTGCTGATATTCTGGGATTTTCACACACAACAGTCTCTAGAGTTTACACATGGTGCGAAAAACAAAAAAAGCATCCTGTGTGCAGAAGGTCTGCAGGCTGAAACACCTTGTTGATGAGAGAGATCAGAGGACAATGACCACACTGGTGTGACACTGGAAAAAAACCAGGTGATTTTTTTTTTTTTTTTAATGTAATCTTCGACTGTACAATTTGTGTGAGCCTTTGCCCATGATAGCCTCAGGTTCCCGTTCTTAGCTGAAGACAAAAGCAGAAGCATTTAAGAGCGTAGATGCAAAGAAGACTCCTGGCTCTTTACCTCTGTGTTGACTAAAATATCTCAGACTGTTTCATCAAGAAGAGAAAAAAAAAACCTCTTTGTCATCATAATAATGATGCTCTTCTTAGAGTGAATCACAATACAGACAGTACAGTACAAGAAGTATACCAACAGTTTATTATTAATATAGTAGCACATTTAAATAAATTTTAAGAGACATACACTGAGTGCCAACTAAAATTATTTCTAGTATATTAATAATATATCTGAAATGAACGGATTTTTCTGATTTCCATGAGGGTACATTTTAGTACATTACACAATATGTCCCGAATGCATTTTCAAGCGTTATACATTTTCGGGAGAAGAGATATCAGTCCCCATTTACTCAAATCCATGTAATACAATAAATGTCCATTCTGATTTTAAGATGGGGATAAAGGGGCTATTCATAATGTAATTGTAATCCAATGAATTTCATTCATACAGAATAGTTTCTGTGTAGTGTTCCTGTTACTTGGTTTGGACCAAACCAATGTGATGAATGTGAGCTCCATCGCTGTACTTGATTGTGTTGTTTTACAAAACACTGCATGGCTAGAATTATGGTTGATGTCATATATTGTAATATTACATCTCAAAAAGATATTATTATATAAAGATGCAGAAAGACAACCGTGTGAAAGAGAGAGAGAAAGAGAGACTAAAGAGAATTCAACCTAGACCTGAACAAAAAAAAAAAATGCATATTAGTTTACTGTGTGCTGTTTTTATTTACCTTATACCTTGCCATTTACCTTGCATCCTGTGAAGTGATCATAATATGCAATTTGATGTAAACAGAATCGAATCACATTGTTGTTTTAAAGCAGTCCAGAGTTGATGTGCCTAACAGGTTTAAGGATCTTGCAAGCCCATTACCATAAATTGATGTTCACGACACAAAATAGGAAACTTTCTAGTGTGTTCATTGTATACTTTCATGTGACAGTCAACTGAAACAAATAACCACCCCATTATTACTCTACTCTACGATGTGCCTCGCCGATGCAGCTCATCAGATTAAGCGGTGGAGGAATGTGACTGTGATTCTATGCCTCCACTAATCTAAAGACTGGATGGTCACACTATATAATGCAAAGACATTCAATAGAGTCAGGTATGTCTAGGTATTTACGTATACAGGTCCTTTGAAGTCTTTAAGGTGTTTAATTGTGTAATCTCACACACAGTAATGATATCAAAAGATCTGTGTTTTATTTCTATGAACAAGAAATGCATCACCACTGATCATGAATTAGACATCGGTTGCTGTTGGAACCTAAAGCAATATACAATGCAATACTGTGCCTTAGTTATCACATACCCAAGCTACAATTTTGCTAAATGAGACTCGTTTGGTGATTAATGGCAAATTATTTTATAGTGAAAGTAAATTTATAATGTATCAACCAATTTAGTATGATAGATAAGACCAGCTGGAAACTGACAACATAATTGAATGTAATAGACATACCTACCACCTTGTCTGTTGTATTTAAACAAATGTCCATAAATATGTAGATTTTTTTTTTTTTAATGGAAAATTAGACGCTGTACTGAATATTACAGGTGCTCAGCTCAGTGGAGGACAGTGGAGGAGTCGGCTCTTGGCAGCTGAGCCTTGCCTGGAACAGGAGAAAAACTGGTAACTGTCAATAGTGAAGCACTGAGGTATTGACCCTCCTGGCCTGACTCTAAACAGTCTTGGAAAGCCACTTCCTTTCCTCTGGCATGAGACACTAGTTTCTAGCACCAAAGGCGTATGTGTGATATGAAGGCATGCAGCGTGTACACCAGAGAGGACCTCAGTCCTCGGTCTCTCAGTCTGACAGCTCAAACTTCTTTCAAAAACAAAAACAACAAAAAAATTCCATCCAACAACCTTCAATACTTGTGACGGGATCAACATAGTAAAGTCTTCTTGAAATGAAGAACAAAACCCTCATCTGCATGTGTATATGATGATATTCTCTCTCTTTTAAAGATACATTCACAGTCTTATTTCTAGGTCGAGACAAGGTCCCTATGCTTTCCAATAACTGAATATAACTGAGTATAATTCGTAGAATTCCTATAAAACCTTAAACTATCACACCATACCTACCTGCCCAATATGAGGAACTTGTGAAATGAACTACAAAGAAAATGTACTGCAATGAAGTGTTAGATTTAGGATGTATGACATGACAAGATAGTGTTGTTTTTTTTTTTTTTTCTTTTCAGCCACTGATGCACCTAATGGCAATGAGCAGATGCTATTCCACTCTTAGACAACTTGAAGTATTCTAGAGAGGCATTTCCCAAGATTTGAAGCAGAATAGGGAGGGGTGAGGTACCAGGGTCTAAGGTAGAGGTCACCAACTAAGTATGTGTAGGCTGAATCCCCAATCCTCCAGGGTGACTGTAGGGTAATTAATAATTAATGCCAGAGACGGCATGTTTGAAATGCAGATGTGATAACTGCAAGCTTGGCACTGTGCTTCAGTGGAAGCAGATTTGGGAGCTACAGGGGAAAAGGGCTCCTCCATAAGCAGGCTAAAGAGGACCTGGGTGCAAAGAAAGGCTGATGGTTTAGATTAGATTCCCTTCAGCTGCTAATTACCTGCACACGCTTTGAAGTTTTGCGCACTTCAGTACTACAGGGAACAGTGTCTGACTCAGCTAGGGGGAATGGGACGGGGGAGAGAGGATCAAATGGATCACTACGAGAACAGGATAGTGAGTTTGAATGTTGGGTTGGAGGATTATGGGTTAAATTATATAGGGAAACCAGGCATTTGTGAACAGACTCCTGTCTATAACGAACAAGGCTCTAACTATTCCTCGTTATTTTATCCTTCCAGTCTTCCATAACCTGCTCTGACTCCAGTTAGACCAATTATGTTTATTGAGTCAGACTTTATAAGACTAAATATGACTGAGAATTGGTTTCATATTAAAGGAGCACATAGTATCAGAGATGCTTTGCAAGAGCATACCGTTTATTTCATCTGCTCGTTGAATTACATTTCCTTGTGATCTGATTTCATATTAAAGGACAATAGAGTGGAGAACTTACCACTATTCTGTCTCGTTATTCTAAATTATAGCAGCGATATGTTCATAATTTTGTCAGATATAAACAAATTAACAAGGTGATTTTTTTTTTTACTGAACAAAATGAACATTCTATTGTAGGAAAAATGTATTTATAGTAATTATTAAGAAAGCGTGAATGTAAACTTTTTAGTGTCAAACCAAGCGCCTGGTGGTTCAATAAAATGTGCACCAAAAAAAAAAAAAACCAAGGTCCAGACCTTGACTAAAACCACAACACTTTGGTGATTACAGCTTTAACATTAATTACAGTTTGTTTTTTGACTCGGTTAAATGTCATAGCGGGCTGTACTTCCATGATCATAATTGGGTTGGGTTTGAATGAATATATTATTAAGAGGTGTGGTTATGTGAGGTGCTGTCATATCCAATCATATCAGCTGTTCCCTTTAAGAACCAAGTGTGTGCACTACAGTATCGTGATGTTTTCTTTATGAAAGATGAGTTTCTCTGCAAACAATGATCACTGCCATGTCTGTTTTTAACAAATTGCTATGTATCGTGGGAGAATTGAAGCCATGTGTCCGGGAGCTTTATCTAGATAATCGGCTTCACAACAATGAAAACGTTTCACACTTTTCCAGTTAGATAGATGTAGGCACGTGTAGTTTCCTCCTGGTATTCTGGTTTCCTCCCCCAGTCCAACGACATGTGTTGTAGGCTGATTGGCATTTCTAAATTGTCTGTAGTCTGTGAATGGGTGTGCAAGTGTGTGTGTGATTGTGTCCTGCGATGAGTTGGCACCCTGTCCAGGGCGTCCCCCGCCTTGTGTCCCGAGACCCCTGGGATAGGCCCCTCCATGACCCTCCATGACCCTATGTAGGATAAGCAGTACAGAAAATGGATGGATGGATGGATGGATGGATGGATGGATGGAAATTCATCCAATGGAGGTTTCAAATGACCTGCGACCTGTGGCTATGCGGTAAACAAATGAATACTTGAAGGATTGTTATTCGGCCCAAAATATCTCTAGCTATAACCAATGTCATAGTTAGAGATGTAGGATGGTTTGCATGTATACAATTTTTTGGACTTATTTGTACATATTCTAATGAAATTCAACGCCACCACTTACAATTATTTCACTTTTGTACTGTTGTTTAAAAAAAAAAAAAGAAAGAAAATATGAGATCAAATATCAACATCAATCACATAACATGATTGATTGATCAGTAGTGTAGGATAGTTAATAATTATAGAAATGCAGTGAGAGATAAACAGTAACTTTCAGGCTTGCATGCTTACAGCGCAAAACATCGGGCTTACAAAGGGCAATATGGCATCAGGTTCTGTAGCTACAGAGGATATATAAAAATAAATTTAAAAAAAAAGTCTACACACACTTGTTAAAATTGTAGGTTTTTGTTATGTAAAAAAATGAAACCAAGATAAATCACCTCATTACAAACATTTAATGAGTTACAGCAACCAATAAAATGTAAGTGAAAAACAAATAGAAACATTTTAGTGGTGGAAAAAAGAAAATGATACAAAAAAAAAAATTACAAAATTAGAAAGAAAAATAATTCACCATTTTATAATGGGGCATGTGACTGTGCTCAGAACTAACCAATCACATTAAAACTCATGTTCAGAAGTTACTTTCATACTTTTATTATACCAAATAAAGATCAGTGTTTCCGAATGATTGTCTTGATATCCTGCTGATCCCATGGTACTGTACACAAAGAACATGTGCATGATCTCGATGTCAAAGGTTATTAATCAGGAGAGGTGCAAAAAAAGAAGTTCCAAAACATTTGCTGTACCATGGAACACATTGAAGGCCATCCTCAACAAGTGGAGAAAATTGGGGCACCCAGTGGCATTACCAAAAACAAGACATAGCTCTAAAAAAAAAATAGACAAAAGGACAAGAAGAAGGAGGCTGCCAAGAGACTTATGTCAGCATTAAAAGAGTTACAGGAATATCTGGCAAGAACTGATCACGCCCTGCATGTGACAACAATCTCTCATAATCTTCACGCTAGGCAGAAGCCATTTCTCACAAAATAAAAGATCCAAGGCTGCCTAAATCACCCCAAACCATGTGGCAAAATGTGGTATAGTCTGAGAGAACTTTTTGGAGAACAACCCAAAGCACTAATCTATGTCAACAATCCCATTGAAAAAAAAAAATCTGTGAAATAATTCGAAGAGGGCTGTGCACAGGAGATCTTCTTGCAATTTGATAGATCTGGAGCATTTTTGTAAGGAAGAGTGGAATAAAACTGCTGAATCGATGTATGCTGGTACTTGGTAGACTCTACCACAAAAAGACCAAGCGTGGTATTACAAGAAAAAGGTACTTTAACAACATGTTAGTTAAGGGGTGTGCACACTTGAGCACTGAGGTTATTTTACTTGTTGTTTTTTGTTGTTTTTTTCCATTTTCTTTTCCTCCAGAAAATATTTCTGTTTGTTTTTAACTGGAATTTTGGTAGTTATATAACTATATCACATTAAAGCTTTCTTTTTTTTTTTTTTTACATGACATAACGTATTTTTACATCCACTGTACAGTAGCTAGCTATGTTAGCTTGAATGAACGATATGTTTAGGTCATCTAACAGTTTTTTTTTTTAATTATTTTTATTAAAGTTGTTTGCATGATCTTCAACAATTTGGAGACTAACCAAATAACATCCTAGAAATCAAACGAGGCTTGATGTGCAGAGCTTGTAATCATAATCTACTGTAAGAGCAACTGAAGTTGCAACAAAGGCAGTTCATTGAACTCACACTGCAGTCAAGGAAGAGTGTGGTTTATGGGAAACGTGTAAAGAGTAGAAAGAAAGTAGTATAAAATTCTAATATTATAGACCCTTTCTTTATCGGAAATGCCTCCAGGAACATGGATTTGTGAAGATTGACTTGAAATATCCTGGTAATAAATGTGAGAATCCGTGGACTATAAAGACATCAACAGCTACTAAAAGTGTTCACTCTATGAAACCGTTGACTTATAAATACACACACACACACACACACACACACACACAAACTAGTGCAGGTGCGGACCAAAACTCTTGCACTGTTGTCACCTCCTGCTCTGGTCCTTCACATTGTTCAACGGGTTAGCCTGAGAGGTTTGGAGAATAGAGATCCATTACAGAGCGGTTCTTCTCAGTCCAGTATCCTTTGTATCTGGATGGAGAGGAAAGGCATGAAGAGTTTGTTTGAAGTTAAAGAGATGGTAATTCAAGTTATGAAGCACATCAGAAACTCCCACACTTCTATGAGCTCACTCGGACCTTCGAATGAATAAAAGGACACCAAGAACAACATTCGTTCTCAGACCCTTCGTTTCTAATATATATATTTTGCTTTCGGGAATGATCAGATTATCTGCTGCAGCCTGGTGAACTGGAGAGGTGTAACGATCCACAGCTTCTTCATTTAATCAGATTACTTTCATCAGATGCATGTTGCATTTAAGAAGAAATATGTTCAAATGAATCATCAACAAGGTGTTACTTGGTGTCGGTTTGGGCGGATCTACACCTCGTAGCTCGGAGATAATGCATCTTAATTACTTTTCACAAACAGGTCCTGTTCATGAACTGAAAGAGAAAGAAACCGAAATGTTTGTGCTGTGTCAAATGGATTTTCTGTCGATTGTGTATTGATGACCTGAACAGAGAAGTGCGACTTGCACCTTGCATGTTATTATACCTGTGTTTGGAGTAGCCCCTAAAGTAATTACATGACATGGCATGATGATTTAGTCTTTTGAAATGACATGGTGATTATAGTCTTGGGAAATATTTAGACACTGTAGGACATTTTCCCAACAATAAAACTATGTGCATTTTAATCAATGAGTAGGAAAAAAAAATCACTTATTTGTTTATTATTTTTTTATTATTATTTTTCCCAGCACTGCATTATTTCACTTAAGTAGAAAACAGATTATTTTAATATATATTTTATATATATATATATATATATACTATTTCTGCAAAGTATTTTACCAAAATATGCTCTTATTTATTTATTTACTTACTTACTTTAAATAAATTTTAACATTTATTTTTAGTTAATAAAAGAAGGGTGTTTTTTTTTTGTGGAAATCATAGCCCATCTTTACCAAAAAATTATTATTACTATTTAGTTGTTCAATATAAAACTACAATAATTAATTTAAAAAAAATTAAAAAGGTACAAATAATGTCCTACATGTCAGTAATGTCTATTAATAATGTCAACTTGGACCTAATGATCGTTTTAATAAAAGTGTGTTCTCTGAGTGAATGACTGTCGTCATTGTGCCAAATGATTTCATGTAACACGGTTTATAGCCTTGGAACTAAATATTTATCCCCATGTCGGACCTGTTTTTATTTTGCTAACCTGTGGGTTTAATCATGCAGTAAATCGTGCTTGGGCCTCCTAAACACTGACATTAAAAAGATTTAGTAAGAACGTGATTCGAAGACGTGTTACTTTCGAGATATTCAGTATAAAGTAATGACTATTGCTTAAATAAGCCCAATTGTGTTTCATGAGAAAACTGTGCATTATTGAGACGTTTATTTCATTTCTAATCGTTTATCACAGATCGATATTTTACATTTTACACTGAGTGGATCAGTGAGAAGTGAAAGGAGAGGGAAAACAGAACATAGGCATACTTGTTACTTAACGTTTTGCTTATTTTGCCTAATCAAATCTTTACTCCTCTTATTACGCACGTAGCCTACACACCTGGACGGTAAACTGCAGCATCTGTAACTTATGCAGTGTTTTATTCAAGTGGTGTAAAATATCTACACTACTCAATTAAAAAAAATAGAAATAACGGGAAATGTGGGTCTTTAAACAAATTTGGCTCTTGCTGTAAATTTGGGCCTTGAAGTAGCTATAAATCGACATAATGTGGATTAGACCTAGGCTATATCAGAGAGACCCGTGAAAACAAATACGAAACATGAAGAAAAAAAAAAAAAATGTGTCAGTTTTGCAAGGTTTTAAGATTGAACCTTTATAGACTTCTACCCGACTGTTAAAAATAAATAAATAAATAAATGAAATAAAATAAAATAAAATAAAATAAAAACGCATTCACTGTTTATACTATGATTGATATGTGGATATTTAGTCCAGTATAGGTCTAGATTCAGAGGTGGAACTTGTCAGTGACTATCAAAACTAGGTTGGAAAACGTATTCTAGCACAAACATGATTATGCACAAGAGCGGACTTGTTCACTTTGACATATAAGAGAATTTGAGCGCTGCCCATGAAGACCCGTGTGTAGCATGACGTCTCTCTAACACATAGCCCTCGGGACTTAAGTTGGAGACGAAACAAAGAGGGGAGTCTTTATAAATTATAGATGTACCTTCATTTATTACTATGAATTCCTCTAGGGATGAAACATCCAGCACTAGCTGCATGGAGTACTGCTGCTCACCCCAGTCCCTGTCCTACATCCTCTTTGCTTTGGCGTTACTAATGCATTTCTTCCAGCGTGGCATCCCTGCCAAACTGCCTTGAGGTCTCATTTCATTGGGCTAACAGCACCAAGCCGACTCTGTTTGTACTTATAGTGTGTGTTTGTGTGTGTGTGTGTGTGTGTGTGTGTAGGGTGAGGAAAGCGTGCAACCGTCTATTATACTCCCTAAAGCTATTTTAATTAGCAAAAAAAAATAGGCTACCCAAAAAAAACCACCCTAATGCCAGTACTAAGTAAAAGAATTTTAATTTCTATGTTTTTTAAATATTTTTTTTGTACAATTTCTATCAGAAAATGGATTGTGAATATTGCACGATTATTATTATTATTATTATTATTATTATTGTTGTTGTTGTTGTTGTTGTTGTTGTTGTTGGATAATAATAATAATAATAATAATAATAATAATAATAATAATAATAATAATAATGTTTTGTGCTTTAGTTGCATTATGTTACAAAGTTACTACCAGGAAAATTGTAAATTTTAACAATTAATTATCTCAAATGAATAAGCACCTATAAACCCTTCAGATATTGTGACGAAGGATTATTGGAATAATGATGCTTTTCCTGAACATTTCCTTTCCCTTGTACTTATAATAAAAGTAATTTAGTGTAGTTAGTTGACATTTTCATAAAGGTCTATTAAGTCTTTAAGTTCCCAAAAAAAAAAAAAAAAAAAAAAAACAAGGAGCATGATCGGAAGACATTGCATATAATGTTAAGATGTTCAGATGTCGCATTTAAGAGCGAATCGGTTGTTTATGGAGCGGAGTGTAAAGAATAAAGCGATGGTTGTGTTTAGTTTAGTTTTTTTTTTTTTTTCCTTTAACTTTAGAGCCGGTGTATAAGCAGTTCGTGCAGGGAGCAACGGGATTATGAAGGTCGCAGGGAGCGCGCGCTCACGCTCATGTTAAAGAGGTCGTGACGCGCGCGTGACAGGTCCCGACCCGGGCGCCACGCTGCTGCACAGCGCGAGCTAAATGCATGTGGGAACACAGAGCAGAAGCAAACACCGTCCAAACATACTCAACCTAAACAACCAACAACACAAGCCTGTCACATGGCAGTAACAGTTCGTTTTAAAACAGGTTTTTATGAATAAGAATAATAAGGCTAGGTTTATGCATTGTATAATACTCAATATATTTCCTATGTAATAAGTTTGATTGAACTTTAAAATTTAATCGCAGTAGACTATTGGGGGTTTTGTTTATGTTAGTTAATAGATTATCAAGGATAAATATGTAGCCTAGCAGAAACTAATAATAGGCCTAAAATAAAAAATAAAAAGTTCCTGGAGGATCTTTTAAGGGTTGACAATCCGATTAAACCCCCAAAACTTCCCATTTTTACAGCGGGGAAAGATCCGTAATATTTGACACTTTTTAATCTCATTTATTTTACAGATCACAGTTTTTATCTTATTTATTTTATACTTTGTATAGGCTACAATGTATTTCTCACAAAAAAAATTATTTCGCACCCCCTGCCCCCAGTATGTTATTTACAATGCGCATTAAAATAAGTATAAAAGCGCCACATTCATAAGCTGCTGTTTATTTTTATTATTCGTATTATTTATTTACGGAGCTCGCACATATTTCGAGAATGTCTCAAAAGTGAACCGGTATACGAGAAACCCTGGTTATCCTTGATCACTCTACGCTATTATTATTATTATTATTATTATTATTATTATTATTATTATTATTATTATTATTATGAGACTGGTACTCCTATCGTTGCCCCAAGTATGGTCCGTTGTAACAGTAGCATATGAGGCACTGGGGCGTTCCGATTTTTCCGGAGCGTCCAGCTTGGGCCCTCTTTTCAATGAGGCTCTTTATTCGGCTCGGGACGCGGATTTGCCTTTTATTCAGCTCGCTATGGAAACGCGGATCGGGAGGGAAAAATGTTCGCCTGAATAAAGGGCCTCGGCCTGAGAGCAGCATCTGTTACACTTGGAAACTTAGACTATGGAGTGAGGACGAGGCAAGGAGCTCAGTCTGGTTCAGTCCCATAGTTTTATTTCCTCTCTGTGTCTTAAATATACATTCTAGATAGAATATCCCAAATATGTAGCCTAAATAATTCCCGTAAAAATCACAAAATAGGCTATAAATAATTTCCAGAAAACCTCTGTATCCTGGTCTGCATTATTGCATGTGCATTGCACGGTACACCTCGAATATTTAACTTGATAAATCGCAAAATGCATTCATTAATATCTGCAGTGAAATGAAATTATTCTATACCTGAACTCAAAAAGCCAACAGTAGCATCTAAGAGCTTGTGATTTATTACACGAGCATGAGAAAACGTTTCCAGACGTATTGTACTTACATTTCTGTCACCACTTCAAAGGTTTTTGCAAAGAAAGCGATACGTTTATCAAAGTACAAAACATCACAAATTTCCCCAGAATAAATGTTCTTTTCTTTCGTGAAGCCTAAAAGATTCACAGATGCTGTGAATAAAATTGAAACATAAACATACGGACTTCTCAAACAAAGACACAACGCACAGTGCTTGCATTAAAAAAAATAAAAATCTAATCTTTTATATAGTGTATATATAAATATATAATACTGCCCTTAATTTATATTCACTTAGCCTATTAAATATGGTACAAGTCAGTTGAGTGAACCCACTGCATAACCGATGGATAAGATGAAATTCAAGTGTCTCTAAGCGTTTTCCTCTACGTTCCCTCTGTATGCTAGACTGTCACAAAAAAAAATGTATATAAGCCATCTACAGGACGTGTTTGTAAGACTGCGAAACGCTCACCTGTTAGGGGCTGTTAGCTTCCTCAATATTTCCTCCTGATCTCTCTCCTTAGAGAAACTGCAGTCTTTAATGACTTTCTGGTGGCTGGTAGCCTTCTTTTATTTCTGCTAAATGTATGAAAATGTATGCAAATTTAAATCAAGCTTAACCTAGGAGCTCTTGCAATATATTTAATGGAATTTCAAACCAATAAGGGGAATCCAGTGCAGTCTTCTAATGGCAAATATAATTACGCAGCTAGGTAACCTCTGAAATATGCAGAGACGTATTTTTTTCCCCCAACTCAGTGAAGACCTGTCTTGATTCTTAAAGACCTACGTGCAAGATTTCCTAGTGTTGTCAAGAACCACAGAGAGTATTTTTAGAAGCTCAGTTCTTCAAAACTCAATGACTTTTGCCTATCTCTAAACATATACAGATTTTTGACTAAACCTCTAAGCTCACAC
>JANDJT010000217.1:2370128-2382151 GCA_024331685.1 Stegophilus panzeri | reverse complement strand
CTTTGCTATTCGTTGCTGAAATTGTTCATTTGACCAAAAGGCAAGTGTAAATTGGTAAATGAACGAAGCCATCAACAATGTTTGTGTTTTTCTTCTATGGAGCATTCAAAACTGCGCTTCTAGAGAATATCAACTTTTCTAGACAAAAAAAAAAATACATTTAAAATTAACAATCAACTTCTTCAACGAAGCAGACAAATGAAGACAGCTACAAGTTGATGTCAGTGAAGGTGAACGGGAAAACCGGGATAATGTCAGCACCTAAAAAAGAGGGGATACTACAATAACTACGATTTACATATTAGACAATCTCTACACTTCAAAAACAGCAAAAAAAAAAATAGATTCACTTCCTGTTTTGTGTCGTTTTACTCCACAAATGCTCCGGTATCGTCGGGATTTAAGAGGCCTCCCACTTCACCAGTGGCTGTGACACACCAGCGAGGCGGTGAGCCTCGTTTCGATTGGCCGTCGCGGCTGCCAGTCATTTCGCAGCCTGCCGCTTTGGCTCCAGAGTCTGGGAGATGTCAAAGGCTGAAGCTGCTCCCTTAGCCACATTATAACTAGTAGGGGGGATCTCTGGTAAGCAATGGCCACAGCTGCTTCGAATCCCTACAGCATTCTCACCTCGACTTCCATGGTCCATCCGGACGCCTCGGTCATGCAACAAGGGGGGAGCCCTTTCCGAAACCACCAGAAACTGCTCCAAAGCGACTACCTGCAGGGCGTGCAGAGTAATGGACACCCGATCGGGCACCAGTGGGTGAGCAACTTAGCCGAGGGCAGCCCTTGGTCGGCGTCTCTCGAGCAGCAGGACGTAAAGCCGGGACGGGAAGACCTTCAGCTCGGGGCGATCATCCATCACCGCTCGACGGCGCATGTGGCGCACCACTCGCCGCACACGAATCATCATGCGGGCGCATGGGGCACGCCCGCGTCTCACAACTCGTCATCCATCAACATCTACTCCCAGACGGGTTTCTCTGTTAACGGCATGCACGGCGGTTTAACGCCGCCGCCACCGAGTTCTGCTCCGACCCAGAGTTTGCATCCCGGACTACGCGAGACGCCCGAGCCCGGCGAGCTGGGAGCGCACCACTGTCACGACCACTCGGATGAGGAGACGCCGACATCCGACGAGCTCGAGCAGTTCGCCAAACAGTTCAAACAGCGCCGGATCAAACTCGGCTTCACGCAGGCTGACGTCGGGCTGGCACTCGGCACGCTTTACGGCAACGTGTTCTCACAGACCACAATCTGTCGCTTCGAAGCGCTGCAGCTCAGCTTTAAAAACATGTGCAAGCTCAAACCGCTGCTGAACAAGTGGCTCGAGGAGGCTGACTCGTCCACGGGCAGCCCGAGTAGCATCGATAAGATCGCTGCGCAGGGCAGGAAGCGCAAGAAACGGACATCGATCGAGGTGAGCGTCAAGGGTGTTCTCGAAACCCACTTCTTGAAGTGCCCCAAACCAGCGGCGCAGGAGATCTCGTCTCTGGCGGACAGCCTGCAGCTGGAGAAGGAGGTGGTGCGCGTTTGGTTTTGCAACCGACGGCAAAAGGAGAAGCGCATGACGCCGCCAGGAGAGCAGCAAGGACACGAGGTTTACTCACACACCGTCAACACGGACAGCTCCTCTTGCCGTGATCTCTGACCAAGAGCGCTCTCTTTCATCTTTTTTTTATTTTTTTTATTTTGTATTTTTTTACGGCTCCCTGAGCCCGAAAAACAGTACGCGAGATGTTGCCCTTCAGTTTTTGACTTTCTTTCCCACGAGATGGGCATTAATGCGCCAAAAAACAAAACAAAAAACAAAACAAAAAAAAAAACAAAAAAAAAAAACGTTTATTTGAATCGCAAATGGACGTTCTTTACCAAAATGTTCCTTTTTTTGTATCACAGCAAGAATATGAAAATATTGTGCCTATTAAAAAGACCTCCCAGCGCCTTGGTTTAAGAAAAAAAAAAAAAGCCTACAATTATACATCAGGTTGAGTAGGCTGGTCATTTTTGGCCATTTTATTTTTACGCATAATGTTTTTTTTTTTCTTTCTTTCTTTCTTTCTTTCTTTTTTTTGGTCAAGTTGCCTAGCTTTCCATGCGCTAGTGTTTACTTTGCACATTTCTCTAATAAGACGACAGACTGCAGTGATTGTTCAGCAATCTGATGTATTTCATTGCAATCAGTCGGTGTCTGAATCATGTCGACGGTCGTTTTAAACCCCTCGCTTTTAACGGCTTTCATCTCAAAGCATTCGATCAACTTTGGCTTGGTTTTTAGTCGTGCCATTTCTCTGCAATCATGTCACCATCATGTACTTTAATTTCCGTGCGATATTCCAAGGCAAAGAAAGAAGTACAGCACTTCAGAAGCGCGTCGTTAGTTAGTTTGTAGAAACGTTGCTCTGAAAAGCAACGCACAAGCAAACAAAAGTTCCTGTTTTAAGGCTGTGTTGGTTTGTTTTGAAGTCATCCATCATTGACCACATTACTGTGTACTGAACACTAAAACCGAACAGAAAGCTACGTTGCCAGCGCAAGCGTTGCGCTACACTTATATTATTTTATTCTACACGTTTAGTATCTAAAGTTTTTATAATCTTAAATACTCCTGTTATTGCTTCGTTTCCTAAATATTTTTTCCAATACTGTACAGTTTTGTATATTACAAACTTTTTGAATTTATTAATTTAAACGAAATACCGTTTAGTTATCCATGCACTTAGTGATGTAAAAAAAAAAAAAAAAAAAAAAAAAGAAAAGAAAAAGAACACACACAAAAAAGGAAAAGATATTTTCATGAAAGAAATTGACGTTTTCGGCAGTACTATTCCAAATTTAAGAACAGGTCAATCGATTATTTATTTTCAGTATAAAGCTTGTATTATGTTTTTGGAGCAAACTGTATAATGTATGTTGGAATAAAACAACTTGGTATAATTTGAGTTCTAGCCTAATTTTTTTAGCAGTGTTTCTTCAGAGCACCAGGATTAAATACCTATTTTTCAATAGATTAGATTTGGTCAGGTTTATGTAGCTACAAATGTGAGTTGGCTTTATGATGATGATGATGATGAGGATTATTATTATTATTATTATTATTATTATTATTATTATTATTATTATTATTTCAATAATTAGCCTATACTTTGATTTGAATGTTTTCTCTTTGTGTTTTCCAATGAATTCAACCATCTTTCACACTTCATTTATTTGACTAATATTTGCTGCGATCTGCAATGCATTTTACACGAGGGAGAAAATTTATTTCATACTGGAGCTTAAAATTACCCAGGGTTATCGAAACTACATTTTGCAAGACAATCATCTAGGCTAGAGAACTAAAGCAGCAGTGTTTTAAGGATGCAGTGGCCGTAAGAATGGAATCTAATCTAAGGCCTAATGCTGAAAGTCTGTTTGTTTGTTTGAGAGAGAGAGAGAGAGAGAGAGAGAGAGAGAGAGATGGGGGGCTTTGCCTTGAAATGCAGTGCCTGACTTGAATACTAATTCAGACTAAGATATGCATTTTCTCAGCCTGCAACCTTCAGGCCCATGGGGAGGTTCGGATAAGGAGGCAAGGAGCTTAAATAGCATAGTGTAGTGTGTTATGGGAAAAAGATGATAGACCTACATGAAAATTATGTGGGAAAGGTTTTTTTTTTCCAGCCTGTACATTTATTATTATTATTATTATTATTATTAATAATAATAATAATAATAATAATAATAATAATAATAATAATAATGTAGTAGCAGTAGTAGTAGTAAAAACAAGTGACCAATAGCTTCACTTTGCAGTCCATCTGCTGTGCAGAAAAGCTAAAGCTTGTTTACAGGCAGAAAGTGACGTCTGGGATTTGTATAATGACCCTCCTCGAGCTGCGTCCTTCCGGCTAATTTGTCCAGCACTTCCGGAGTGTGCATTTCACCACAGGAGGTCGCACCTCGCGCTCTCCAAGCCAAAGTTTTGAAGGTTCGGGTTGATTCGTTACAGCCCTGGCGCTAGAACATTTTAACCGAGGGCTATCCCTCCTGCACGGAGGGACACAGCGTGAGTGGCCGTTTAGCAATGACATAATTACCATTTAATTCTGCCAATACAACAAACTTTACCATGACACAACAAATGATCGTTGCTGGTTGTCACCAAGGTCAAGAGGCGAATAAAATCGAATAAAATATCCCCCCCCAAAAAAAAAAAAAACTTATGCATTTTTTATTTGATAAGTAGACGTGCATAAACTAGGATGGAAACACATTTACCTGGATGCGCATCCAAAAAAAAAAAAAAAAAAAAGTGACGTCGTGTTGCCATGACAAATCACGTGATTGGATAATTGGCTGATGTGATTGGAAATTTAGCGCACGTGGGCAATTTTCTGTCGCTTGCACAGCGTTTCCAATGTTTTTGTCAATGAGAAATGCCTGAGCCAAAGTTTGTCATGGACATGATTTGGTAGCTATAATAACCTCCCAGAACGGTCTCACGCGATTCCGTATCCCAAATATTAGGCACTGCATCCGGTCGCAAGATAACATGAAGGTTGTGATAGCATTTCGTCTTCAAATCATTTATTATAGCCTATTGGGAAAAATAAACAACCACAACATCCCCTGTTTCAACAGCTTCCATCTGTATCCATACTTTCCGCCATGTTTCCACGGAAGTGACGATTTTGTTTTCTTGAAGAGATGGGATAAAAACGGCGGTTTAACACTAATATGTACACACAGCCAAAGAATTGGTTAAAAAGAAGAATACATCAGCACTAAATTTAGAGTTGGAAAAATTAGGCAGTGTGTAGTACACACATGCTGTGTAGGCCCAGTGCACCAGTATACTAAGCTCACTACTACTGTATTCTATAGCATGCAATAGACCAGCGTGACGTGGCCATGATCACATAACCGGGATCAAAAATTTAGTGAGGTTCACAATGTATTTTCTCTCATCATTGTCAACTACACAACCGAGGTGTTAATTATTTTGTATATTATATCCTCAGTGAACAAATGTGTGCAAAATGCACATTCTATTGTAGGAAAAAAGATGATAGGTACAACAATAATTAAAAAGAAAGTGTGCATGTACTGTAAACTTTTTAATTGCCTACTTTAACTAAAACAGACGAGCAAAAGTTTTTCTCTCCTCAAGTGCCTGGTGTTTATCATAAAACCCTGTATATACGCAGACGAGTTTCTATAATGGGTTGCTCAACTCCCATGAGAGCTAAACATAGTGGGTGGTTTAAGTCCATGGGCAAAACTTAAGTGGCAGCCTCAGTTGTTCTTAAGTCAGTTAAGAAGCACCAGTCACCACCACTGATTGGGTAATCGTGGAATCCATTTTTTTTTTAAAATTTTTTTGTCCTGAATAGTAGCTTATCAGCTTGTCGCTTTTTTCCATATTGAATTGGCAATTAACTAGAGAGGTTTAAAAAAAAAAAAAAAAAAAAACCTTCTGAATCTACCACTGTCCAGACCTCAGTGTACTTAAAGTTAGGGCATGGCAACATTTAATTTTTTATTTTTATTTTTATTTTTTAAACAGTTTCTGTGATCGCAAATGTCTTTAAAAAATGATGGGCTTTACGGTAATCAGGAACTGCTGTGTGTTTGATCAGTATTTCTAGTTATAAAACAGGCAATTGAATTCATGCATAAAAGTACACACAAATACATAATGTGCAATCTGCAGATGATCAGGATGAGATTAGTGCAGGCTTCAGGCATCCAAGTGATCAGCAGGTATGTTCAGCATTCATAGGATCTACATTCTGATCAAACCTAATTATAAAAAACACTGCTTTAATAGCAAGACTTTTTTTTTTTTTTTTTTTAATAGAAAGCTGATTTATTTGCCGTTCAGCCAGTCCACACCCGACTGTCATCTGGGGTGGAGGAAGGGAGGAGGTCCTCTTCAGCAGGCCCACAGTCCGACCATGTGAAGCAACGGTTTTTAGTATACGTTGCTCATTTAAAATAAAAAGTTTGTCCTTAAAACGTGCATACCTTCTATGAAATGTCATTTCTTTCACTAAAAACCTTTAAAATTTACCTACCTCACAAGCCCTTTACTCAGCTGGTTAACCAGTGGTACTTCCTATCCATTGCTCTATACAAAAAACAGTCCACAGGCCCACTCAACTTTAATTTTTTGTACTTGTAATTACTTTTGGCATTGCTTTTAAACAGAAATTCATCCAGTGACCAGACATCAACACAGCAAGAAAGATGCATTTCCACTTCCCTTCACCTGATGCACTTCAACATGGTTGTAATTACAGCAACTGTTAAGTACAAGCGTTTTCAGTGTTCATGCAATTTCACTAGCTGCCAGCTAGCCAGAGCCATGGCTCCCTGCAGTTCTCACCTGGTTTCCCACTGAAATTGAGCCTGGCCAGTACCTGGATGGAAGACCTCCTGGGGAAAACTAAGGTTGCTGATGGAAGTGGTATTAGTGAGGCCAGCAGGGGGCGCTCACCATGTGGTCTGTGTGGGTTCTAACGCCCCAATATAATCACGGGGACACTATACTGTAAAAGCAGCACAGTCTTTCAGATGAGCCGTTAAACGGAGGTCCTGACTCTCTGTGGTCGTTAAAAATCCCAGGACACGTATAGTAAAAGAGTAAGGGTTTAACCCCAGTGTCCTGGCAAAATTCCCCCATTGGCCCTTATCCATCATGGCCCCCTAATAATCCCCATCTCTGAATTGTCTACATCACTCTCTTCTCCTCTCCACTAATAGTGTGGTGTGTGGTGAGCCTTCTGGTGCACTACGGCTGCCGTCTCATCATCCCGGTGCATGCTACACACTAGTGGTGGTTGAGGAGACCCCCACCCCATACTATGTAAAGTGCTTTGAGTGTCTAGAAAAGCGTATATATAAATATAACTAACTAGTCAACTTAGATATTTTCTTAAACTTCAGCAAGTAAGAGTTTATTGATTGAAATTTAATGCTAACATGATTGATATTGCGTTTCTGTACATGTTCTCTATGTTAAATTGCCTGTAGGTGTAAATGTGTGTGTGTGCATGGTGCTCTGCAATGAACTGGTGTCCCATCGGGGTGAACGCGCCCACCTTACCTCCATTGTCACCACGATGGGTTCCGGATCCACCACAACCCTAAACAACCAGGATAAAGTGCTTACTGTAGATGAATGACTGACTGACTGAATGCTTAATATTTCAAATTCGACGACAGTAGTTAACGTAAGGTCAGGTGTCATATTTCGTATACTGATATGAGCCTCACAGCATTCCACTTAGCCATGATATGACTTATTACATTTTATATTTATATTATTTATGTCCAGATACTATGTGAATCCGGGTAAGTTTAGTGATTTATTCATTTTTAAGAAACATAGTGTGGTGATTTGGGACAGCATGGATCAGGTTAATGGGGACAGTCTTAAAAGGGGTTTCTACTCAAGTAAAACACATTAACATTAATGTATTTGCCCTCTTACAACCGAACGACTAGGATACATTACTTGTAATGTAGAGTGGCAACATCGAGAGAGAGAGAGAGAGAGAACGAGAGAACTGTTGCGTTCAAATAATTTGAGAGATTGATGGGGTTGTTTTGGTGGTTTTCTACTGGGATCATTATGTAAACACTGGTTATAAACGTTTAAAATATTGAAGATTTTCTAAACCTTGTGGTTAACTTTTTCTAACTTTTCTTGTTACTGCTGTGAGAAATGAATTATAGAATCTTTATATGCAGTAATTTTTTTTTACTTTGTCTACTGTATTCATACACTATTAGAATACGGTGATGACGTTGGAGATTTGGAGTTTGCTACGAATAAATAAATGTGTTTTGGTTTTTTTGGGGTTTTTTTTTTTTTAGATTTCATTGAAGATTGAAGAAGAAATTAAAAGACCTAAACCAATGAAAATGTGTGTCCCAAATGAGCAAACATCATTGAAATGGTTTTGACTCAGCCTTGACAAAAAGATTAAGCCATGCATCTTTTTTCCTACCATATTTCTTATTTTGTACAGCAAATAGGCTAATGCTTTTGTTTGTTTGGTTTTTTTTTCTTTTTTCTTTTGAAATAAAAACAAAAACAAATGATATTTATTTATTCTATAGTAATTTCATTTAAAGTATCCAAATAAATGGTGTAATTGCCATTTTGTCAACAATGTGCAGTAGAGGGTTAAGCTAAGGTACCTATGGTAACTTGAGAGCTAATCCAGCAAAATACGTGAAAATAAATAGGCTGAATTGAATAAAATAAAATGATCTACTGTATAGAAGACCTAGTCCAAACGACCTCAGATTTAATTACGCATCAATAAATCAGACTACACTCACTCACTCACTCACTCACATTCAGCAACTGCTTTATCCTGGTCAAGGTCATGGTAGATCCGAGGTCTATATCCCTGGATGGGATGCCTGGAGGAAACATAGAGAACACGCACAGAAGCTCCGCACAGACAGTAACCCGAGCTCAGGATTGAACCAGGGAAACTGGAGCTTCCTGCTTCACCCCCATGCCACCTCGAAACGAGAATAAATATAACCAGTTTACAGCCTAGCCTAATCACACAGAATGACCCGTGTACTTGTATGGCATAAGTGTACGGCCACTAATTATAAATAAAACAACATGGACAATGAATATCAGAAATCGACCAATATTATGTCTCCCTATTCTCGGTATTTTTGTGCGCTAAGCAACGGTATTATTTCATATAAATGTAACGAGCAGTTAATCTCAAGTTTTGCAGCTGTATTATACATATGTTATATACTCAAGTCTACACTTCATAGCATAAACATAAAGGGTAAGGTAAAGTAGAAATAGTGTAAAGGATGTTGATGAAGTACCAAACAGGTGTTGTAGCTTTAGTACAAATGCAGCACTAATGAATGCACATGTAATGTTATATATACACACACATATATACATATACATATTTTATATATATATATATATACACACACACACACACACACACACATTATATATATATATATCAGATCCTTGTAGAAATAGAGTAAAAGAGTAAATAGGAAAATTAAATCTTCATCCATAACATAACATCCAGGAGTGTCCCTAAAACCAAGCTACAGTCAAGGAAGAATGTTTAATTGCTCTCTAATTTCCAACAAGCATCGGCAAGAAATCTTTTCAAATAAACCTCTGCCTCAGTGACATCTGTATTTAAGGCACCAGACTGATCAGTCTTTGTCCTATATGTTCCACATTAAGTCATTATCTATGCTATTCACTCCATTAATTTCACTGGTTTTATTAGCCAAGTGTTCTGCCTGCATGTACTGTTGACAGGCATTTCCAAAAGCTAATCTGACAGCTAATGACTTCATTAAGCACAGCACATTAATTGGCTTACTTCAGGGGCTCATCTTTAATTGGCATAAATAGATTCACACCTGAGCGCACCTCCATCTAAGCCGTAACGCAAACGGGAGCAATTTCGCAGCGTAGCCAAACAATATCCATCTCATCAGTGCACAAAGCAAATAAGATGACTCGGATACACCAAAACCACGAGCCCAAACACAAACAGTAGATCTCTAGAATATTGCAGTAGACATTAAAGGGTGATTAATGTGATGACACCCAGAATAAAGAGCAGTTTCTGACAGTGTAATTAACACCACTGTTCAGTGGCATTCTCGGTGGGGTTACTCCAAGTCAGCTGACAGTGGCATAGTGTGGACATACACAAGGTCTGTCTGTGTGTGTGTGTGTGTGTGTGTGTGAGCAGAATGTGTTTTAGCACAGTCTAGGATTTATAGTGGGGAGAAGCTGGTGGTGAAGGACATGAAAGTCAGGCATTAAATAAACTAGTGAACAATGCAGAATATTGGCTACTGACTATTTGGCAGACACACCCTCACCTTGAAGCCCTGGTCGATGAACTAACGTCTTGGAAATAAGGAAAATGTAAATAAATTTACTTACATGAAGTACAACCATCTAGGGAAATCTGTTGATGTCTCTGCCACTGGAGCCAGTTTGTATGTGTGGCTCCTAACTCATTATGACTAAAGGAGTCATTCTTGGAATCTTCCATCTTGGATGAATGAAGTTCATCTCTTCAAAATGAAGATCTGGCCTTCATTAAATCACACTGTCACTGCTTGTGGTTTCTACTTGGGCATCTAGATTTTAGAAAAGCAACTGCATTTCCTTTCCTTGGCATGTGGCGTATTCTGCAGGAAGTGGACACATCTGAGTATACTGTAAACGCTGTAAAAATGTTTTTATTGCAGAAAATACCACAATACCGAAAACAATGCTTTATCCCAGTCACGAACGTAGCATGTTCGTCTGTCCACCAGTGTAATGTTAGCAACACCCCTCTCTGCTCATCAAAAGATGGATTCACCATTTGACTCATAAGCGTCTTGTTGCTATTATCTGGGAAATATTTTGTACCATCAGTTAATACAGGCTTACGGAAACCCACTGTAAGGCGAACGTTAATTCTATCCATGATGGAAGAGTAAACAATTCCACAGCCATTTTTATTCAGAAGTGACCCCATCGTAGAAAAGTGCATATGCTTGGGATCCTTCGACCTTGAGCTCAACAGCTGAGAACTCTGTCATGTTCCTCAGACCGTTCCTGAACAATGTTTGCAGCGTGGCAGGACGCGTTATCCTGCTGAAAGACGGCACTGATATTAGGGACTATCGTTGCCATTAAGGGGTGTACTTAATGTGCAATATTGTGTAGGGAGGTGGTACGTGTCGAAGTAACATCCACATGAATGTCAGGATCCAAGGATCCAAGGATTCAAGGCAGAACATTCCGCAGAGCATCACACTACCTCCGCCAGTTTGCCTTCTTCCCATGGTGCATTGTGGTGCCATCTCTTCCCCAGGTAAACGACGCACACGGCCGTCCACATGATAAAAGAAAACGTGATTCATCAGACCAGGCCACCTTCTTCCATTGCTCCATGGTCCAGTTCTGATGCACATGTGCACATTGTAGGCACTATCAGCAGTGAGCAGGTCAGCATGGGCGCTCTGATCGGTCTGTGGCTACGCAGCAAGCTGTGATGCTTGTAATGGTGTTCTGACACCTTTCTATCATAGCCAGCATTAACTTTTTTTTAACTTGTCTATTCTGTGAGATTGGACTAAATCAGCTAGACTTCACTTCCCATGTGCATCATGGGACTTGGGCACCCTTGACCCTGTCACCGGTTCATAAAGTTGTCCTTCCTTGGTAAGTACTCACTGCATACTGGGAATACCCCACAAGACCTACCATTTTGGAGATCCTCTGACCCAGTCGTCTAGCCATCACAATGGATGTTCACACACTCCGTGACAGGTGCCATTGTAACGAGATAATCAATGTTATGGCTCTGATCTGTGTATGTATTTCCTTCTTTTGCAAGCATTTTGTCTGCTGTACTCAGCTGCAACTTGCACTGAAGTGCTTTTAAAACTTTGACTTATTTTCATTAGCACAGTATTGTTTCCCTATTATCTGAAATATTAAAACTAAACAATATATTAAGACAATTCATACTTGTAAACAAAAGGCAGTTGACATCGTAGACAAACAGAGGCCTACTTTTCTCGGCACACCTGAAATGTGTAAACACCTGCCACCGCTAGATTATGCTGTAGCCGTGCTATAAATGAAAATGTGTACGTATATTATCGCTTGACATTCTAAGCCTCACGTGGTGTTCTTAGTTGGCACAACTTATTACAGCTTTTTTGTGCAGAATATATGCAACATATTGCTTCCTACAATTCACTACGATTTGACGATACAGTTTAGTCATTCGGTACTACCCAAAAGAATCATAAAAATGCATGTTTTGTGAGCTTTAATGCTAATATATACAGAAATGGAAAGAAAAATAGAATCTTAAAAATTAAATGAAATAAATACAATATGATACAATTTCCACAATTTCTTTTTTGAGATATTTATGGATATATGTACACACATATACATATCCATAAATATATACACATATACACAGACGATTATCCATTTATAT
>JANDJT010000217.1:2349094-2370088 GCA_024331685.1 Stegophilus panzeri | reverse complement strand
GCTCTGGGAGCTTCAGCAAATAAATCCCATGAGTCCTTGGTTCACCTAATACTGGATCCAACACTACGAACTCTGGTCCACATTCATTGACCTTTGATAGCTTCTATTATTTCATCTTTAGCTTATTTATTATTTATTATTATTATTATTATTTTTTAAAGTTAACACAAATAGAAAATTAAAAAAAGAATGTAGTTTGGGTATGGGGGGAAGAAGAAAAAAAAAAAAAAAAAAAAAAAAAAGCAACAACGTGCCAAGCTTCAGTGCAAATGTGCTTAAATATAATTGATATGATTAGGGTTGATCGGGTCGGTGTGTTTGACAATCTCTCTGGTGCTAAAGTCTATCTATATACACACTCATTGAAAGCTTAAAGAAGTCTCCGCCTACAGCTCGTCAACTCGACTTGAGGTAACATTGAGTGGTTCAGATACACCGATTCCTCCAGCCACATGCTAAATGGCTTTAAAAGACTGGACACTTGCAGAATCGCACCTTCCCTCACAGATAAACTGTCAAGAGACAGGAGTAGAGGAAGAAGAGGAGGAGGAGGAGGAGTGGCAAATGAACAGAGATGCTTTAAACTAGGGAAAGAAGGCATAGCACAGTTTACTTAAAGCAGCTTTAGGTCAGCCAGTCACAGTGAATGAGAATAGGCGCTGGTGCTGTTTTTCCACTTAGTGGGAAAGAGGGAGAAAGAAAAATGAAGAATGATTGAGAAAAGACTTAAAAAAAAGAAAGGAAAAAAAAAAAAAAAAAAAAAAATGGGAGAGAAAACACACACAGCAGCACTGCAGCCATGTTCAGGGCAGTCTCTCAGTCTATACCTTGCTAAACAGCCTTCCTGGTGTAAAAGTGTCCAATTAGACAGGAGCGGAGGAATAATGCCAGACAGTGGGGACAGGAGCAAACGAATAAAAAGACAACATGGGGAGGAGAGAACACAGTGATGTGAAGATTCTTCCGTTCACAACATGTCAGTGGAAGTTAACTTCTTCATGCTTCTGCGCTGGGCTAAACTAGAAGCTGCCACAGGTTCCAGGACTGGCTGGCATGTCTTATGATTCAATGCGGAGTATGTGGCGGCCATTGCTCCCTGAAAGACACATATTGAAAAATTTACTGAAAGTGCAATGATACTCCCCCAACAACGTTAAACTGTCTGCCAATTTTGTTTCTAATAAACGTAAAATATTCTTTAAAAAAAAAAAGAGAGAGAGAGAGAAAAAAAAGAATACAGTGCTGTGGAAAAGTATTTGCCCCCCCACCCCACATCTTGATTTCTTCTGTTTTTGTGCATCTCTCATACTAAATTGTTTCAGAAATTAAAACAAAAAAAAGATACAACAAAGGCAACCCGAGTAAACACAAAACACAGTTTTTAAATGATAATGTTATTTATTGAAGAAGGGAAAAAAAAAAAAAAAAAAAAAAAAAAAAAAGTTATCCAATACCAACTGGGCCTGTGTGCAAATGTATTTTCCCCCGTATTCACTAATTCCCCAAATCTATGAAACTGCATTCATAATGGGGTTCAGATCGGACTAGACACAAGCAGACCTGATTACTGCAAACCCTGTTCGATCAAATAGAACTTTTTCAACAGCATGAAGTTGGTTAAAAAGGTTTTAACCAGTAACACATCGTGCCAAAATTGAAAGAAATTCCAGAAATGATGAGGAAGGAGGTGATTGTAATACATCAGTCTGGGAAGGGTTACAAACAGGGTATGAAATTAGCACGCACAACCGCCAAATGCGAGTGAATTATCTGGTCATCCGCCACTCTGGCTTACTAAAACAGACATCTAAATTTGCGTAATTTAGTTGTACCCGGTCCTCCCTCAGTGTTCGTGATTACTATTGGCTGTACAAACATTAAACGTCACTCTGAAAGTGGAAGCGAAGAAAAAGCAAAAGAAAAAAAAAACAAAAAAACAAATCGGAAGTGTGAAATTGGCTAATTGCAGGTGCGTCCTTAAAATAACTTGGATATTAGAATGTAAAGGGAAAGGGTTGAGGTGTTCTTATGTATGATTGAATATTTCAGTGTTTTAAACTTATTTAAATTTAATGAGTGTGTGTGCGCAGATGAGTTTAACACTTCCCAGGTTCGGGTAGGCAATGAGTAAATTGGAGGCAGGCTTGGAACAACTCAAAAGGCGCTTTATTCTTTATCTTTTACTTTCGTTTTCCAGCGGTTTTAATTTCTACACACGGCTCTGTGCCGGTTCTCTCTCTCTCGGTCTCTCTTTTCTATGGGAGGCAACCAGAAGCACAAGGAGACACAAACAAAATCAACTTTCACTAATTACATGCAGGTGAGAATCATCACTGGTTACCTGCCAGTTTGACCTGCCTCCTCTCAGTCCACAGCCGATGCTCGACCACGCCCCCGTGGTCACAATGACTTTTTACTATTACTTTAAAATTACTATTTTAAAAACGTTTTGTTTATATCGATTATATAATTTAAAACAACATTGCTAGTTTTTGTGAGGTGGCTGGTAGAAAAAAAAAAAAAAAAAAAAAAAAAAAAGAAAAGAAAGAATTACCAGCCACTGTGGCAGGTGGAGGAAAAAGTTAATTTCAAAGCTATTTCAAAGGCTCTGGGACTCCAAAGGACCACGGCGAGAGCCGTTATCTCCAAATGGAAAAACTCGGCACAGTAGTGAACCTTCCCAGAAGTGGCCGACCTTCCAAAATTCCTCCAACTACTCATCCAGGAAGTCACAAAAGAGCAAAGGACAACATCAAAGGAACTACAGGCCTCTCTTGCATCAGTAAAGGTCAGTGTTCATGACGCCACTATCAGAAAGATGCTATGGCGAATATGGTATCCATGGAAGAGTGGTGAGGTGAAAAACCACTGTTAACCCAGAAGAACGTTAAGGCTTGTCTGAATTTTGCCAAAAACACACCTTGATGATCCTCAAACCTTTTGGGAGAATGTTCTGTGGCTTGATGAGTTGAAAGTGGAACTGTTTGGAGTGGCCTACACAAAGTCCTGATCTGAACCAATTAAGATGCTGTGGCAGGACCTTAAACGGGTAGTTCATGCTCGAAAAAGCCTCCAATGTGGCTGAACTAAAGCAGTTCTGCCAAGAAGAGTGGGCCAAAATTCCCCCACAGTGCTTTGGAAGACTGATCTCCAGTTATCGGAAGCGTTTGGTTGCAGTTATTGCTGCTAAACGTGGCACAACCAGGGCAATTAGTTTTTCACATGCATGATGGATAACCTTTTTTTTTTTTTTCCTTTTTCCTTCAATAAAATAAATAAAAACTATAGTGTGTGTTGCTTTGGTTTTATGTTGTATTTTGTTTGAAGATCTAAACTAAATGGTACGAGATGTACACCAAAACAGAAGAAATCGGCACATACTTATTCACAACACTGCAAGCTCATTCACAGAAATATCTGTTTTACCTTAACTAGATGAGGTGCATCGTGTCGGGTGAGCTGGAAATGGGGCAGCTGGTCCCGGCAGGCGATCCACGAGTGTTTCAGTACCTGCTCTGCCGAATACCGCTGATGAGGGTCCACATGAAGCATGTGAGACAAAAGATCCTGCAGGTGAAAGAGCAGAGGCGCTGCAAAGTTTAATCAATCATCGCCATCCTGTCGCACTAATTTCCCAAAAAAGAACAGTAAAGTTTTAATATGAGACCTGAACAGTCTAACACGGAAGTTCTCAACCTTCTGCAACCCCCCCCCCCCCAAGCCTTCTCCATCATGTGTCACGATCAATTGCGCCCCCCTTCCGATCTCTCCCCGTGTTGAGAACCACTGGTCTAACAGGTATAAATCTTTCTTTTACACAAAATACTACAAAGGCAGCTTGAATACAAGTTTGTTTCCATGTACACAAATGAACTTTAATTGAAACACAATTAAGACATTAACATGAGTTACCCATAATTACGAACGAATAATCAAACTCTTAATTATTTGGTTTTTTTGGGGTTTTTTTTTTTTAAGGTCGCTGATGATTTTGGAAAGGGGAGAGTGTATTTATTATTGAGAAATGGATTACTGTTCTACCTTTGAGGAGTCAGAGACGGTATCCCAGTTTCCTCCACTGAGAGAGAACTTGCCACTGCCAATGCGCAATAGAATCTCCTCTGGGGTGTCGTTGGGGCCGTTAGCAAAGGGGGTGTACCTACACAGAGCCGAAGCAAGAAGAAAAACAAAAAAGAAGATTAATAGAAGCTAATACGTACTGGTTCCTTTTTATATTATATATTATATTATATTTATATTTTTATGAACTGAACTCATTATTATGGGCGGCTGTGTCTCAGGTGGTAGAGCGGGTTGTCCACTAATCGTAGTGTTGGCGGTTCGATTGGGCAAGACGCTGAACCCCAAGTTGCTCCGGATGGCAAGTTAGCGCCTTGCATGGAAGCTCTGAGACCGTTGGTGTGTGAGTGTGTGTGTGTGAATGAGACACGGTGTAAAACACTTCAGATAAAAGCGCTATATAAGTGCATTTACCATATTAAAGTATGTTAGAGTGAATTAATCAATCAAATATAACAAAATTGGTCTACACATGATTAAAGCCAACCCTATTGATATGCTCTGAATATGGTAAGTGGTTTACACTTATATAGCGCTTTTTTAACCTTAGCAGGTCTACAAAAGCGCTTTACACTGTTCGTCATTCATCCATTCTCTCTCTCTCTCACACACACACACACACACACACACCCGCCCCAAGGCGCTAGCTTGCCATCGAAAGCAACTTGGGGGACACTTCGGCAGCGTGTGGAGTCATGTGGGCCGGGAATCGAACCCGCCAACCCTACGATTAGTGGACAACCAGCTCTACCACCTGAGCCACAGCTCACATAAGTCATGCGTATGATTATTTGTCGTCATTTTAACTAGTGTCTTATGATTGAGGCTGCCTTACGTAAGGAGAGTCGGCAAACTGTACATCACAGAAGCAAGAGTCATTTTTCACTTATATCCGTCTGTAAATGACCTCTAGATACCCATTTTGTAATAGCCACGAATGACATGAAGAGATCTGCTACAGGTTCCGAGTGTAGACTTCAGGGGGCATGTCACTCACTCACCCAGCTAACATGGTATAAAGAAGAACCCCCAGACTCCAGATGTCACAGGCTGCATCATAACCCTGACGCATCAATACCTACAATCTCGCACGCACACACACGCACACACACACAAACAATCGAAAAGGTTTATTTAAGATGACAAAATTGTTACTACTATAAGACTGTGTTCATACACTCAGCTGAAACCAGATTTTTATGGCATATCCAATCTGCGCTGAAAAGGCACTGGGGTGGGATTTTAAAGAAAGCGTGTTCGTCTGGTAAGCATGTTTAAATGGAACATGCTTTCCAAAAGCCAACAGCCTGCTGCACTACATACATTGGTTGAGGTGTGATCTGCCTGACAGTAGAACGATTTTAATACGCATTAATTGGCATGCATTAATTGGATGACGGGTGATGTCGTCACCTGTAAACACACAGGTAAATGGAAACACTGATAAAATCGAAGAAAATAAAGTGCAACACAAGGAGACGTATAGCACTCCTACACAGAAACAGAAAAAAAGCCAGACTCAGATATTCAGGGAACAGTGCAGATTATAACTGAAACCATTCGCCAGACTTGGTACTTGTGCTGCAAAAATGATGCGCTACGTTAAAAACTTAGTCTAAACCAGGGGTGTCCAATCTTATCCGGAAAGGGCCGGTGTGGGTGCGGGTTTTCATCGAGCCACACCCTATTCCACCTGTTTAATCAGTTGATCTTGGCTTTCAATACACTCAGGTGTGGCTTCTGCTCGGCTGGAACGAAAACCTGCACCCACACCGGTCCTTTCCGGATACGATTGGACACCCCTGGTCTAAACTGAAGCGCTTGTCTAGCTTGCCACACATTATTATTGTTTAAAATGTACAGTTTGTGCTACTTATACAACAGGCAACACAGCTACATGTAAACCCCAGGGATACAAACTCATCAGGGTTGAAAAAGGGGACAAAGACGCGAACCCCCGAGGGGGTTGGGGGCATGGGGGCACGGTTGGACGGCCCAGCTAGTAGTAAATAATGCCGTTTTTGCTCTTTACAGCTATTGCAACTGCTATTCAATTCAATTTTATTTGTATAATTTTTATTTATTTATTTATTTTTTACAACGGACATTGTCTCAAAGCAGCTTTACAGAAACATTTAAACGCAGGATACAGATTTTAAATGTGTGAATTTATCCCTAATGAGCAAGCCGGTGGCGAACTGCTGTTTGGTCGACGAAACACAGGGCTTATACGTGATGTAATCATTTGATTTCACAACCGGTACAACTAAAAGAAGACCTGCCACAAGGTCATTTCAATTCAGCTTCTGTCATTGCAGCGAGTTTGGCTTTTGCCCCCATCTCAAGTGACATAATTAGGCTACTTTAACAAGCATTCATTTTAACTACATCATAAGTAACGTAGGTCCATTTCGGCTAAACGTCTACACCTTAAGTCTCGTATTCCAGAACAAATCCAAAAGCAAACTGCTTAATTACGTTGTGGTTATGACGGCATTCGCCTCGCTAATATCTTAACGCAAGGAAAACGGAACCATCACGGCCAAACGTTAACGTTACGACGTTAATGTTAGCTCGACTTGAGTTGGAATCGTCGGGAAAACGGAAACGTTAGTAACCGTTAAACGAGTAGTCCCAGAGCCCTATTTTCAGTAACGTTATACAAGAGGAATTTGGAACAACAAGCACGCTGGCTAAACGTTAGACTATACGGAAATGACGTTAACACCGAACTTTACAGCCAAGACGTGACGGCTAGCGTTCGCTAAATCGAAACAACTCGATAAATAACAGTCTAATTAACAATCCCAAGCGTGATGCATCACCGTATGAGCCAATTAAAGTTAGGTTGAGCTCTACCTTCCTGCAGGTTTCATCTCTGACCAAAATCTAACACCTGTTTTAGTTGATCAAGAACTTAGATTATCATCGGGTGGGCATGATTATGGTTGGAGCTAAAGTATCCAGGAAAGTAGATCTATATGAACAGGGTTGGTGACCACTGCCTTAAGGCATGTAGGCAGTTAAAACCTGACCTCCTAGACTGTACTGCATGACTGTGTGATACTAGACTGCATCATAATGCATTTGTTTTGAAATGTGTAACTCCTACAATAATAAAAATAATAAATAAATAAATAAATAAATAAAATAAAAAAAAGGATTACACAAATTTTTCTTCTTCTTCTTCTTTTTTTTTTTTTTTTTTTTTTTTTTTTAAACTAGATCACTATTATTTGTTCTCCGCTTGATATATCGCTTTGCTTGGATTTCCTCATTTGTAAGTCGCTTTGGATAAAAGCATTTGCTAAATGAATAAATTTTTATTAAATTGAGAAAATTCATTGGGGGGGGGGAAATGGGGAATTAAAATAAAAACATTTACTACTGTATTCATATAGTAATGTAAGGTAATATAATGTAATCTTGAACGTCTAGTGAGTCTCATGCCTGACTGCTACAATCTCAATTTCGGGATTTTTAGTCATTCTTTATATATTATGATTTCAGTGCTTCTGTATTTGCGCCGAAAGGTGCCAGGTTTGCATCCCTGGTTAGTACACGTAAGCAGTCAACAGTGAGAAGTTTTTGCTAACAGACGGTTCTCCGTACGCAGTCGCACAAAAGACGCACGTATCAAGACTCTGTAACTCGACCGATCTATGGTCCAAGTTAACTTTCAGCAAGCTCGGATTACACAGAGGAGGCCTCTCTCTCACCTCAGGCGCTACGAAGTTTGCAGTGTAACACGGGGTGAGCAGGAGGCCGTTATCCCCCCTCAACTGCTTGGCGAAGCCGAAGTCACAGATCCGGATGGAGTCGGGGTTCCCCGAATCGTCCATGTACAGAATGTTACTGGGCTTCAGGTCCCTATGAACCACCTGTGTGCAGGAAATGTGTGCTTCTTAACTCGCATACAAACCTGCTTTACAATTTAAATAAAGACAAAATAACAAAGCTAAGAGGACTGCCGAGTTACTGGGGGAGAATTTATTTATTTATTTATATATATATATATATATATATAAACCGACATGAAGCCAAAATCTGCAACATGAAGCAGTCTCTTCTGCTATGTTAGATATTTTATTTCACTTTGTTGGACAAAAATAGAATCCTTTTAATTTAAATAAATAAATAAATAAATAAATAAATAAAAAATCACCATACACAACCTGTTGCTATGGTCACTCTCATTTTCTGTAAATAATTCCTTTTGCATATAAGTAAGAACACGTGTACTTTCTGTTGACTTAGGTTGTTTTTGTTAGATATCTTTATTAGATTTTGTTTGAACATCTGAAACAATTAAGTGTGACACATCTGTGTAAAAATAGAAGAAACCTGGACAAATACTTTATCAAGGCAGTGTATTTCTGCTGATTGAGGTATATGCATTGTTGGTACCGACTCCAGCTTACCCCTTGGCAGTGCAAGTAGTCCACTGTTTTGGTGATGGTGTAAAGCACAGCGCTCGCTTCTCGCTCCGAGAAGAACTTCTGCCTGAGAATCTTATCCAACAGCTCTCCTCCTTTCATTAGCTCCGTTACCAGATATACAAATCGCCCCTCGTCATACACCTGACGCACACGCACACACACACACACACACACACAGAGTCATATTCACAGACAGAACTACACGGCTGAGGTCTGAGAACAAGATGACGAGTTAAGACTTACGTCCTTCAACGTGATGATATTTGGGTGCTGGCCGTACCGCATGAGAATTTCGATTTCCTCTGAAGGGTCTCGTTTACTTTTGTCTATAATCTATAACGAAGCCAAAGAGAGTAAAAAGAGTAAGGAGAAAGACAGGCATTCACAATCGAAGGCACCACAATTCAAACCTGGCCGAGCATTTACTGTTTCAAACGTGGGGTGCGCTTGTTCGGGCCGTCTGTAACGAATACGTTTTAAAGTGTACTCCCGAAGCCTTCGTTATAGTATGCAAACCAGGGAGAATCAAAGAAACTCCAAATTTTGGATTCCTCAAAGCGGTCACGTCTAATGTATCAGCGTAGAACCAGTTTCAAAAGAAAATCCCACAATATGTCCAGCTAGACCTGACTATCTTCTGAGTGAGATCATACGAGAGGTGTTAAATTCTGATCGATTAAGTGATTATATCTATATATACACACACTTCTATCTATACATCTATATAATATATATATATATATATATACACATATACACACACAGAGATAGATATACAATGTAGAGATTAGTCTGCTTTGTTTTCATTAACACTTACACATAGCTAATCACCAATAAAATGCATATTTGCATAATTATATCTGCATATTTTGCCTGCTGTTTTGTTTATGGTGAGAAAACTAAAGGAAATGTTTTTTTTTTTTTTTTTTTAATACCACATAAGCTTATTAGCGGACTACACAGGGTGTTAAATCCAGCAGTCAGCAGCACCTTTCCAACAAGGTGCCCCAACTGGGTGTAAAATAACTGCTAAGTAGGGAATTAAGATCTATCGCATTAGTTTTTTTTTTCCCCACCAGTGAACTTATGAGCTAATGATACGGTCTCTGAAGGCGACGACATAGCATTCGCTGGGATTGTACTGCCCCCTGCTGGTTACGACAGACAAATCCTCAGACGATTACAAAAAGGTCCTGTTTTTGTAGTCCAGCATGTCTAACCTTCACTGCGAACTCCATAGTCGTGACTCTGTGGATGCAGCGCTTGCATATGGAGTATGAGCCCACGCCGATGTCCTCTTTCAGCTCATATACGTCTGAGAACTGCGACATGCCGCTATGCATCTGAACCCAAACACAGACAGCCACTTCAGTACACCATCACTGCCCCTTTACAATAAGATCAAACTAGCACATCCTAAGCGCGTTCGCACTCTACAACACTTCCACGCTGTGCGAACGCTTCACATAACTAATTCGCAGTCACAGGCTCTTTCGCAGATAATCATTTACTGGTCTTCATTACATTCAGAATAAATGATCAGGCATGATGAATTGCTTGTTAGCGGCGATGAAGAACCAGGCTCAGGTTTGTACTCCGTCTCAAATATCAAATTCAAAAAGAACTGTTCAAGGACGTGCTGGCTCAGGTGGAAACGGCAATTAACCTGCCTGGCTAGTTGACCTTGAAAGAGAAAGCACCAGGATGAATATTAACTGCGGGTGATTTTGATCTAATGCTTTTACTTAATTGGGCAATCGTTATGTAATGCTCTTATGGACATCTAGTACAGCCCATAAATAACTGATTCATTCATTTATTTATTTATTTTTCCTTTTTTAGCTCTGTACACCTGCATAATAGATTCAAATCACTGGCTTTTTGTAGTAAAATAAAATAAATTTAAAAAAATGCTAATTTAAACTTCATTCATAAATGAGCTGTTATCTAGTTCATAAACTTTTACATTTATTCTGGCGTCATCAGTCTCATCTGGACATGCTGCACCGTTAAAGTGAATCACGACTGCGTGATGTGCATGCACGGTTACCTGAACAATGGGGAGGATGTTAACTAGAGGGGAGCTCTTGCTCTCCTCCAGGGAGACCGGCGCGACAAAGCTGAAGCCTTTGAAGAGCTGGTGTGCGTTTGCACTCGGAGGAATGCCTGGAGAGTCTGTGAAAGTGATGGGATGTAAAACAGTTATATGCGCGCAAAGGGTTTGATAACACTACAGTTACCATTACTGGCCTAGATGACGACGACTGCGGGGGTCGATTAATTGTACGATTTTGTCTGGATTTGTAAGAAAACCGTTGGCATAAAATCAGCTTTAAGTTCTGCGTATTTACAGCTACGTGCAACAGCTTGCAACCCCTTCGTCCGTGGAATATAAAAGTCTACCACCGAACACGTGTGGGACGCCTCGAAATGCCTGGCCCGTTCTGATGTCTGGACCGGCCTGATTCCCTACTTCTGGTTCTCATCTTGCTCATTAGGGATAAATGTATACATTAAGAAGTTTACAATTTATACGCTGATTTGATAGATTTCTCTAAAGCTGCTTTGTAACGACGGTGCTAAATGGTTAAAAGCGCTGGAGAAATAAAATTCCGTGCCGGACATCACTAACGCGAGGCTGAATTTGCACAGGTACGCACAGCCGTGCTCCAACATCTAGTGGAAAGCCCTCCTGGAAAAGTGGAGGCTATTTTATAACAGCAAACGGGGACTAACTCTGAAATGGGATGTTCAACAAGAATATAGGAGTGATGGTTAGGTGTCCACAAACATTTGGCCATATAGTGTATATCAGGGTGGCTGTGGATCAGGTGGTAGAGCGCGTTGTCCGCTAATCGTAGGGTTGGCGGTTCGATTCCCGGCCCGCGTGACTCCACATACTGAAGTGTCCTTGGGCGAGACACTGCACACCGAGTTGCTCCCGATGGCAAGTTAGCGCCTTGCATGGCAGCTCTGCTACCGTTGGTGTGTGAGTGTGTGTGTGTGTGTGTGTGTGTGAGAGAATGGGAACCAGTGTAAAAGCTGGTAAAAATATAAGTGCATACAATTTACCATTTATATTATTTCTGTCTGTAAAATGAACAATATAGTGTTTATCAATGCTACTGGCTGGGGGGAAAAAAGAGAAAAAAAAAGAAAAAAAAAGAAAAAAAAAACCCCACCATGACCCCATTTTCTCCCTAATTTGGTTTTGACCAATTCCCACCCACCGGCCGGCCGGCTCTCCACCGTCATATGACTTTTGACAGGATTCAAAAGTCGTGATCTCTGGACATTTGGGCAAACTTATGCCCAACATAGCCCAAATAACTTCTTATTAAATATGCTGCCAAATTTGACTGAATGTTGATTAATAGTGACATTATAAAATGGTCAGGGCTGCAACAACAAACGTACGTTGGGGTTTTTTTTTTTTTTTATTATTATTATTACCATTTCTGTTACTTATAATGCTGAAGAGACATCTGTGAAACCCTACGTACTAAAAAGGTCTTGCTGGTTTCGTCATTTCAAAGTAAGTAAGGGTATACTAAACATATGCACTCGACTGCAACGCTAATCTAAAATTATCCATACGAGAATACGAGCCATTTTAAAACATACGCCAAAATCATTTGAGGAAACCTCCCCCAGGGAGAGAAGAAAAAAAAAAAAGAAAGAAAAAAAAAAAAAAAAGCTTGTTTTCCGACTCGATTGCTGGAAGAAAGAGAGGCAAGAAATGGTCTGATGTTGGCTGTAAATGTGACAGGGCTTTATGGCTTAAATGATAGAAGAGTTCTTACCCTTTGGGGTTTTTGCTGTGAACTCAGGGTCAAAGCAGAACGTGTCGTCTGGGTTTCCTGCTGCTGGTTTGAAAGGAGGCTGAAGTTCGCACCGGTACAGTTTCTGTACACAGAGAGAGGCATAAACAGATAAGACCAAACCCCTTGCTGAATTTCTATCTCTCCATGGAAGGCCTTCTTGAAGGTCAGCAGTGTGGCAAACATACGGGCCCACCCTGGCGTGAGGACAGAGTACCCCTGAAGGTAAAGCTTCGTGGCCGACGGCGCCGCTCACACCCGATCAGCCTGAACTATGTGAAACTACAGTTCAGAGCCCAGTCTTGCTCGACTTGCCGTATTCGAGACGAGACTGATTAACAGTTGCTTCTCTCCATGAGCACCCTTCACTTCATGCTCAATCAAGTACCACTGGTTTGTAAATGGTTCTCGCTGTGGTCGTTACCGCATCACAGCGAGACCTGGCTTGCTGCCTGGCTGTCTGCAACACCCGCCCCACTCCACAGTGGCCTAAATGTGTGTGTTTTTCCTCTCAGCAGCTGCTAGGAACTAGACAGAAATGGAGCTAGCAGAGTCTACACCAATATCAACACGCAGAGCGGAACTTACGACAAACAGCGAACTGTCCGATTGTAGAGTTTTACATTTTTGGAACTTGAACAGTGAACTAGAGCTGAACAGTGCTGCAATATACACCTGCCTAATCCAGTGCTCCTTGCCCCCCACCCAGGAACGCACCTAATTCTGCTTTCCCAGCAGCGTAATACAGCATGGCTGTAATGTGTGCGGTGCTTGTCTCACTCACAGGACACTCAACATGAGACACAGTGAGTTTCTATGTCTGCCAATACTTATTATTTTAAAGAGATAATAGAGAATAATGAGTGCAAACCTTGGTCAGGTGACAAAATAGTCATTTGCAGAGGTGGGTAGAGTAACCAGTAAAAAAAAAAATTTTTTTTACTCAAGTACAAGTAAAATTACTTATAAAATTAATGACTCGAGAAACAGTAAGAGTAGTAATGTCAATCGCTTGAGTAAGAAATTATCCGATGAGAAGACGACTCACGCGGCAAGTTATTAGTTACTTCGGATCTTGATTAAAGTGAGGGGGGGGGGATCCTGAATCTCAGACTACGTGGAGAACTGTGTGTCACGTCTCTCCTTGAAAGTCTGCCTGTTTCGTTTATTCGACACAAAACCCGGGTTCAAGATGAAGCAGCACATCCCAGTCCTGTCATGGGTAGCATAAACACCAATCCTGTCATTTTCAACACAAAATCTCACACACACACACACACACACACAGCCAAAAAAAAAAAAAAAAAAAAAAAAAAAAAAAAACATTTTCCCAACAACAGTTGACGGTCTTTATTTTCACATGTTATCAACACAAACGTGTCAGCATCTGCATTTAAACAAGACAACAAAGAACAAAAGAACAGAACGGAAGATAAAGTGTGGAGAGAGAGAGAGAGAAGAGAGCGAGAGCACGTGTTTGTGTGTGTCCTGCCTCCCTCAACACGTTTGCTCCTCCCCCTTCTTCGACTGAGCTGCTAAAAAGTGAGCGGTTGTCGTGTGCGCATTCAGACCACTGCGGCGCACCTCGTTATACGTGAACTAATAGGGTAGTGGTGGTTTAGCGGTTAAGGCTCTGGGTGACTGATCGGAAGGTCGGGGGTTCGAGCCCCAGCACTGCCAAGCTGCCACTGTTGGGCCCTTGAGCAAGACCCTTAACCCTCTCTGCTCCAGGGGGCGCTGTATCATGGCTGTATCATGCATCATTACCACCCACCTCTGGTCATCACCACCAGACGACTTACAATATATAGCCAAAGGTTTGTGGACGCCTGAACGTCACACCCGTGTGTGTTTTGATTTATCTATTTATTTATTTTTAAACATCCCATTCCAGATTTAGTCCCCCTTTGCTGTTATAATAACCTCGAATCCTCTGGGAAGGCTTTCCACTAGACTTTGTTACATGGCTGTGTATGTAAACCCGTTCACCAGAGTATTTAGTGCGGTTGCGCGCTCATGTTTGGTGAGGAGGCCTGCGGCACGTCGGCGTTCCAATTCATCCCGAAGGTGTTCAGTGGGATTTAGGTCAGGGCTCTGTGCATCTGATCGTGGGATTTTGATCATCGGTAACCAGACAGCAAAATATGGCCCGGAATCCGACAGAGAACGATGTTAAAATTTTGTCTCTCTATCTGCTAGGAGCAAAGCGTGGGCCTTGGATGTAAAAACTGGACTTTGTCCAGGAATACGGATACCGTGGAGTTTGTTGTCCAAACGCTACTGCTGCACACGCGTTACTTTCCATCCTAGATCCATCTGTGCATACGGGTTTATGAAGTAGAAAACAAGGTCCTATAATCTAAGAACTGCTGTTTACAAACATCTGGATGTTGTTTGGAGTTATTATATTCCAGGGTGGTATAAGGCATGTATGTGTGTGTGCGTGCTAGGATGTTCTCTAAATGGGGTTTTATATGGCTCCCAAAAGGACTCCTGTACGTTGGACCGGCTTCAATACAGTCACCGATATCGAGCGTGGAATTACGCCGGATTACGCCGATCTGCTATTAGCTTCACTGCACAGCGCACAGTCAGTTTCAAGCGCTTATTTTGAAGTGATGGTTCCCTTGCTTCAGAGTATAGAATTTGTAGTGGAGAATTCCATGGACAAAGCACCAAGGGGGGGGGGGTCTCAAGCCTTAATCCTAGATGGTGTACCGTATCCAACATTTTGATGTAGGATTCCTTCACACCACTGTTCTGTAAAGACCATCTGCGTCCCTTTTTATGTTCGAGAATACTTTTATGATGTCCATGTGTTTAAGGAATCTATTTCTTTGTGATTTCATACGTGGAATTTAAAAAAAAAAAAAAAAAGGGTCGCCGTCAAAAGTAAATCTGAAAAAAAAAACTAGGTGTTTCTTCTATCACCGTGACAGGCTCTCCTTCTGTAAGACGTTCTGGGTCCAAACGCAAAGATCACAGAAGGCAAAAAGGTGCATACATACAGTACGGTCAATGATTTAGAAAATTTAAAACCATGGTTATGGCAACTGATCAGCCGGTTTGTCATCATCCATGTCGTATTGTGTCCCAGAGGCGTCAGGGGTATGTAATAGCTTGACGGAGGGTTAAATACACGGCAACAGCTTGTAGATTTGTATCTACTGGGATACGACCGTGAATTAAGTCACTTCTTAGGAATATGGCTGATTCACCTGAGAGGCGATGTATATTTTGGCCAAGCACATTAAACATTATAGTTTTTTTTTAAAAGATAATAGGCAAAAGGATTCGAATCGGCCGTAATTCTGTAAAATTTGCTTTTATCCCAGAACAATTCCACTGAATAATATGACGACTCCTTACCAAGTAGGCAGGACAAGCACGTGCCATTTACTTGTACATTTTGGAGATAGACCACGACTACGAGAAGCTGTCAGAGGCATAGGGTTTCCTTCGATTAAAAAAGGGCTGATTTAAATCGACCACTTTACACGCTTCTGTGTAGATCGTACCCTTTCAGTACATTTCACTTTTCAGTATTTGATCCAGACTGGGAAGTCTTTTGATGAAACTGAATGATCAGCTGAGCAACTGCTGCATTTTGATGGGCTTGTACAGGCCAATTCGTGTTTTTCTTCTCCACAATCATAGCAAATTGGCTTTTTTTTTTTTTTTTACAACCAGCAGAGACTAAAATTTTAGACAATTAAAACATCTCCGAGGATTTGGAATGAAAACACTGATTGGTACACTGAAGTATCCTAATGAACTCCTCTCTGCTGGTGGAGGTTTATTGAATATCAAATGTACCCCAACCGCCTGGTTTTATTAGCCGATCCTCTTCTTTTGATCAGGATTCTGTTTGCGTTTGTTACGCCTTTCTGTGTCAACTCGGTTGCTGTCTCACACTCGTCCATATCCTGGAGTTCTCTGGTTCGAATGATTCCTTTTCTGCTGTGTATTGATCGATGAGAATAGACCTTAATAGGAACGTTGGCAAACATATCATCGGCACGCGTTAGATTATCAGCATGAATTTTCCTGGAGCACTCCACTTGTCCAATCCTTAACTTTTTCATGTCTTTCACAATACCTGAAATACCTTTTTTGAAGGAGATCACTTCGTGAGGAGAATGTCCAGTAGTAGAGACTCTAAAAGCGAAAAATCTCTGCTAGTTCTTACTTTTTTGGGAGAACACACCACTAGCATCCGAGTCCTCATCTAGATTTTGATCCAACATTCTTCATTTAGCCATATTTACGTTACTTAATTTCACCACTCCTGCTAGGAACCCAACAAGGGGATGCACAGAGCCTCAGAGATCCTCTGGATATGCACCAAGGATACAGGGGTGATGCAGAATACACGAGGAAACAGAACTAAGCCAACGCCCTCAAGGGTAAGTCTTGACTAGCCGATTGATTGGACGGGGCCCTTCCAACCACCCGTCTAGGTGAGGTCTGAGCCAGCGCACGGTGCTGGAACTTTGGCAGCCGTAGCCACCCACATCCCTCAAACACCAGGACCTCTTCCTCCACAGTCACAGGTTGCAGCTCACAGTAAACAAGTCATCGCTCGGTCACCTCTTCAAGGGGATCAGCAAAGGGGTGCTGGGAACCTATTCTACCCCGGGTCCCCACAGGGCCTAGCTGACTTTGATCAATCAGTGCTTTTCTCTATCTAGTTCCACCCACAGTGTAGCACACCACTCTTGGCATTCCACTATTGGTATTCTACTTCCAGCACCAAGAGTACCCAAATTCAACACATTATTACAGTTTGAGTCACGTGGCAATGGAAATAAAAATATAAAAATATGGGATGACGAATTTATCATGCCAGACAACTCCGGTAGAATACGTACTATAAGCTTGAAGTGTGTGCAAGACCGTCTTTTAAATCTAAAACCTGCCTGCCCAGACATTTTTAAAAAATATTTTCTAATGAACTTAGTTGGGTCTGTTTCCCAAAATATAACATATATTCTCAGTCCCTTATGCCTCTCGGACCTCTACTATAACGTGCCAATCAATTCCGGTCCATGGTAGAAATGCAGGCTATAAGGAAGCTGCACATCCACTAACAAAATATTCAGAACAACCACTTTACACACACCATGCACTTGGACTTGAACGACCTTCTGTATTGTGGTGCATGAAAATTCGAACACTTGCTAAAAAGACACTCACGTTCCAGTCTATGGTCGAGAAAAAGGTGTGTCGTTTTATCTCCTCTACGCCATCTGGACCGGCGCCTACACAAGACAACAAGATCAAAACAATAGGAAAAGTAAGTAATCCAAATTTACCCTAAAATCTTACTGTTATACTATTAGCTTTGGTCATGATGTATTTATGCTGAGAGGAAGACATGTCCACATACCTAAACGATTTGCTGGGTTTCTTTTAAACAGCATTCTTAAAAGACTCTGCGCTTCCAAACTTAAAAACTGTGGCATTCCCAATTTAGCTCTGAGACAAATTCGACAGAACAATAAAAAGACAGCGTGTTAGTCAGGTTCGTTTGGGCCACGGACAGATGTTCGAAATTAAAAAGGATATTAAAAATACATCAAATTCTGAACGAATGGTTTTTTTTTGGTTTTTTTCCCCCCCAGTTTACGCATTTAAAAGCGTCAGAAATCTAATAAACATCATGTACGTTTCAGCTTAAGACGTTGTCCCACTCACTTAAGAATCATGTTCATGGTCTCGTTCCGGTCTTTCCCTTGAAATGGTAACGTCCCGGTCAGCATTTCAAACTAGCGATAAGTAAAAAAAAAAAAAAAAAAACAATTACGTTTCAAAACTGTGAATGTGATTGGTTTGGTTAAAAAAAAAACAAAAAAAAAAACAAACAATACACAGCATTATATATAGATATATATATAAAAATATAAAAAGCACTGAGGTGATATAAACTGAGAAACCTGCTGAATCCAGGGATTCATGTTTTAAGTGTGTCGGTAAATGATGCTAAAAGGTTTGAGTCTGAAATGCTCCACCATTAAAAAAATAAAATAAAATAAAACCATGCAGTTAGTGTTTAAAAATCGACATTTTATTAAAGGAAGCGAAAGGAGACTTATACAACAGCTAATCTACTGACAATCCAAAATCTCAAATGCAACAAATTAGGAATAAACTATATGCGTCAGTCATTTAATGGACAAATGGCATGTGTGTGTGTGATTCCTACCATTAGAACCCCAAGAGACCACCAGTCAGCACTCTGTGTGTGTCCTCTCCTGTTGACCACCTCAGGGGCCATATATTCCACAGTGCCACAAAAAGAGTACGCTTTCCTATCATGGTCTACTGATTCTTTACTGAGCCCGAAGTCTGCGACGGGAGCGACAATGCGTTAGTCGTACAAATACAGACTGCATATCCGACCATGTATTTTATACGCGTGCACGCATGCAAATGGACATGTTCGCGGTGAAATGGTATGAGAGGAGAACGTACCTGTTAGCTTGATATGTCCAGCTTCATCAAGCAAAATGCTGAAAATTAAAATCAGATTCTCCAATACAGGTACACAAATACATGGATACAATAAAAACACAAACAAACAAACAAACAAGCTGAAATCCAAAAACAGTCAGGGCTGCCACCCCATCCCGTATAACACGGGATTGTCCTGTATCGAAAAATATAACGCCGCATCCCTTACCGAGTCAAAGTGGGACGTGATTCGTCCCGTATTTTCGTATAACAGGCAGGTACACGAGGTGTGAAACTGCACGTCTAGGTCGTTGTTGCGCCAGTTAAGTAAACAAAAAAAAAACAAACAAACAAACAAAAAAAAAAATCGCACAGTTCTTTAGATAATTTTTATTTGTTTTTTTAAAAACCCCGCAAGTTCGGCTGTGAGGTCGAAACGAAAGAGGCTGCTGACGTACAAGTGTGAACGTGAGACGGAGATGATACGGAGGATATCAAATTTTCTCTGTTGTTATGTAGCTATCATCATGCCAATGAGAAATATTCTTTTGTGTTGATAAGTTAACTAACATCAGGTTGACTATTATTCCATCCATTCGCAAAGCTTTTCGAATGAAGGTTAAAATTATTAGTATTAGGGGTGTAAGGATACACCGGGAGTCGATTTATTGTGCATCGTGGACATGTGCGAGTCACACTGCGGCAGTCTATCAGCACTCTATTAATCACGCCTGTGATGCAGTCACGCTGAGCGCATCAACTTTTATTAATACAAAGATGATCAAATGTTTACTTGTCCGAACAGGTCACAAATAATTGCCACGGGGTGTACTTATTTTTGCATATAAATGTGATAGTTTACGGTCTATAAAGAACCTTAAGTCTATCCTATATAAAACCATTCATACAATGTTGAACAATTTTATTTTAAAACAGGGTCAACTTGATGCTAGAACGTGATTGCTAATGGATTTGATGAGGATGCCTTCTTTACCAACAAGTCTAGTCTCTCTCATTGTTCATTTTTAGGCCTCAAATTCTCTTCGAACATCGAGATAAATACTGAAGAACATTAATGAAGGACGAACGAATCTTGGACGAATCCACAGACACACGGACGACCCAAAAACGGATCGTAACAAGCATTAAAAAGTTCTAGTTGAAGGTGGCAACCCTAGTTTGGCGACACCGAACGGCCTGACTGTAACCCATCGGTTATGTCTACGACTATCATACGAGACGGAGAGAGAAAGAGCAGAAGGAGCAGAAGTTAGTGAGGAAGATTCAGAAGTACTCTTAAATGTAAAAAGCCAGAAGTATGACATGTAAGAATCCTGTCTGGTCTTTATCTGGAGAGCAAATCAACCTTTAATATGTTATATAGAACACACATAATAGTGTGTCTTCACTGTCATGGGTAGGGCTAGGGTTCGAAAATATTTAAATTTGTCATTATCAACTGTTTTTAAAAAAAAAAAAAAAAAAAAAAAAAAAAAAAAAAAAGTATAGATCAAGTATACAGGTAGCTCCAGAATTACTGGCACCCTTGGTAAAAAAAATAAAAATAAAAAAAAAAACAGTGCTGTGGGGAAAAAAAAAAGTATTTCTTTGTGTTTGTGTAGATCTCATACTAAATTGTTTCAGAAATTAAAACCAAATCTAAGATAAAACAAATGTGACCGGAGTAAACACAAAATACCGTTATTAAATGAATGTTTACTGAAGCAACAAAGTTCTCCAATACCAACTGGGCCTGTGTGAAAATGTATTTGCCCCCATAGTTACTAATTCCCAAAGTCTATGAAATTCATAATGGGGTTCAGCTGGACTAGACGCAACCAGGTCTGATTACTGCCAGCCCTGTTCAATCACATCAACACTTAAATAGAACTTTTTCAACAGCATGAAATTGGTTAAAAAGGTCTTACCCAGTAACACACTCTGCCAAAGTTGAAAGAACATCCATAAATGATGATGAAGGTGGTGATTGAAAGACGTCAGTCTGAATGGAAGGGTTAGAAAGCTATTTCAAAGGCTCTGGGATTCCACAGAACCACAGTGAGAGCCGTTATCTCCAAATGGAAAATCTCTGTACAGTAGTGAACCTTCCCAGAAGTGGCCGAACTTCCAAAATTCCTCCAAGAGCACAGCGACGACTCATCCAGGAAGTCACAAAAGAGCCAAGGACAACATCAAAGGAC
>JANDJT010000217.1:2319519-2330627 GCA_024331685.1 Stegophilus panzeri | reverse complement strand
GAGTTTGTCATTAATATCATTATTAAATCCACTTTCATATATTATATATACACACACACACACACACACACACACACCAAGCTCAAAATACAGCTATTGTTTTCTTTCAGATATTTGTTATAGATGAATTATGATTTTCTAAATTGTTGCAAAATATTACAAGCTAAATGTCAATAAATTATACTAATTAAAAGCGAAATTTACCCTTGCAAATTATTTGTCCCATTAATATGTCGATGCAAAGCTTGGTGAAGCTGCTGGTGTCTGAGAGCAGAAAGCAGAGAAGAGCAAATTCCTAAAACTTGCCAGCCTTGTGGAAACATTGTTTTTTTCCACCGAGGGAGAGGATTATAGTTGAGTGGGAGCACGTAGTTTTAGGCGCGACGGACTATGTGCCATGTGTGCCGAACGGAAATCACGCGTATCGATCGGACATTAAGATATCTTGGTGTTCTAGTGTGACTATGGTTTATGTTCATTTGGTTCTCCTTTCTCTCTTCGTGTAGTCATCGAGTGTAGAGTTCTCTGTAGAAATCATCTAGCGTCGATTTCCCAGGGTAACCTTGGGCATATCTGCGATCGGTGGCAAGACTAGATAAGAAACTGACTTTTGAAATTTGGTGGGCTGGTAGTAGCTGTGTTTCTACACAATATAATCTGCTCACCATTGCATTTATTAACAAGTAGTAGTCGTAAGTAGAAAAGGAAAAAAAAAAACAAACAAAAAAAAAAAAAACGATGCATGATCGTTATTATATTGTAAGTAACTACTTACTTTGTACTCTAAAAGATTATGCATGTGTTCCATATCAGTGGCCATCACATCACTGTCATCTTCGTCATCATCACCTTCATCAATTATTTCAATCTTCTGTTTGGAAATGTAATCATAGTACAATGTGAACTCGTGCAGCTAAATACATGTACAAGCATACTTATAGAAGGCTTTTGATTCATTTATTAGTTGTTGTTTTTTTTTTTAGTGTAACAATGAAGACATCAATACTGTAAAATAAAGTTACAAATAGAGTAACTGTACCAAAATAATACTAGCATATTATATATACAGTGTGGTGTATGCATGTGTGTGTGTATGTATATATGTACAGTCATGTTAAAATAAATAAATAAATAAATAAGTACACCCCATGGAAATCGTTGGGTTTTTGGACATATTTGGACGAGCAAACATTTGATCATCTTTGAAACAGTACCTATTAGTGAAGTTGATATACTTGAACAAGACCACAAGAGAAATGAGCTTTTTCAATCATTGATTCTATAGAAATATCAATAGATGTGATATTCTTCTGTGGAAAAAGTAAGTACACGCTTGGCTCAGAAGCTAGTATCGCCTCCTTTAGCAGAAATAACTTCTTGTAGGCTTTTTGAATAATTGTCCACCGGGCTTGCTGGAATTTTTGACTACTCTTCCATGCAATATTCTTTCAGTTGCAAGATGTTTGGGAGATTTCTTGCATGTACTGCATGTTTCAAATCCCCCCACAACATTTCGATGGGATTTAAATCCTGGCTTTGACTGGGCCATTCCATAACCCTCAATTTCTTCTTTCTGAGCCATTCCTTGGTGGATTTGCTCGTGTGCTTAGGAGTATTATCCTGTTGAAAGGTCCACTTTTGCTTCAACTTCAACTTTCGGACAGATGACCTCACGTTATCTTCAAGCAGTCTTTCATATGATGCAGAATTCATATTTGAATCAATGAATGCAAGCTGTCCAGCCCCTGAGGCAGTGAAGCAACCCCAAACCATAACATTTCCACCACTGTGCTTCACAGTTGGTATGAGGTGCTTCTCCTGAAAAGCTGTCTTTGATCTGCGCCAAACATGTCTGCTGGTATTGTGGCCAAACAGCTCTATCTGTTGATTCGTCTGTCCTGAGCACATTATTCCAAAAGACCTGGTCTTTGCCTATGTGCTCATTGGCAAACTGTAGTCTTGCAAAGAGATTACAAAAATCTCTTTCTGATTGTAAAAGCATGCACTTTGGCACCAACAGTTGCAATACTTACAAGCAGATCCTGTGATGAAATTTTGGGATTTTGGAGACTTATTTGAGCATCAGACGGTCTGCTCTTGAGCTGAATTTGCTGGGACAGCCGGTTGTGGAGAAATTGGCAGTCATTTGTAGATTATTTTTTATGTATTCTGAATAATTTGGAGATCTGTTTAAATCCCTTGCCAGGCTCATAGGCATCCACAACCTTTTTTTTTTCCCCCGAAGGCCTTACAGAACTCTTTAGATCTTGGCATGATGACACCAGACACCTCAACAACAAAGAGAACACCAGACACTAGATATGATACCTGGGGTATTAAATAAGACCGGTTCCACCTGCACCCCCTAAGCAGGTTCTAATCACTGGCCTGAACACCTGATTCTAATTATATGGATTTGAAGGTGTGATAAATGTAGGGCTGTACATACTTTTTCCATGTGACTTATCTGTTGTTTTTTTTTTGCTAATGTAAATTGTGAAAATGACTACAAAATGTCAATGTTATGTGTCATTTGAAAGCACATATCACCTAATAGGCACTGTTTCAAAGTGGATCAAATGTTTGCTTGTCCAAATACTTTAAAAAAAAAAAAAAAAAAAATTTCCATGGGGTGTACTTATTTTTTCACATGACTGTATATATAAGGAGTAATGATACAAAATTACAACACTGACATCTTCTTTTACTGACGTTCAGTTATATAGTAACAAACCGCTCCAAATGGAGAATCATTCAGGGCCAAAGAAAAAAATCTTCAGGGCTACAGCCCTGAACGCCTAGGCGAAGTTACGCCCCTGAAGCGTCTGTCTGCGGGCACGCTAGAGACGGGAATGCGTGGCCTGCATAGGCTACTTTTGCCAACGTGGCCCACTCGGGATACAACGTGCTGTAGTCGCGGACTAAGCTACTTCGCAAGCTGTCAGAAAAGTATTTGTATAAGACAGAGACCTTATTTATGTACGCATTTGCTTACATACTTTGTTTAACGTATTTCAGCTTCATGTTAATGTATTTTTTTTTTTTTTACCGGACATTTTTTTTTTATTTTAAATTGGACATTTCGAATTTGTAACGGTCAAAAACAGAAACTCAGACATACATACATATGGCAGCTTAACAAAAATGAAGCTATTGTATATGGGGTTTTATTTTCCTGGTATCGAATTCACTAATGATATTTGTCTTAATAATGTAATGGAAAAACACGTTAAACCAGCAGTGTTCAAACATTTAACTAGTGTTGTAACTGCAGTCTGAGTATAAGCAATGCACATATGCAAACACACACACTTTAAATATTATGCACATTCATATTTAATATGAAATATACTCCAACCTACCACATTTTCAGTAACAGTAGAACTATTCAGTCCGTCGTTTCCATCCTCGTTCTCCCTCAGATAAGAGTCACTCACTCCATCTTTAAAGACATGATTTTTAAACACTAAATTCCAAACCAAGCACCGAACACAAAACTATAATGACTGAAAAAGACTCGACCAACAGAGACATAATCACTGACATACATTTAAACAGAAACTGTCTCCTACCTTCAGATAAACAAAGCGACAGTGCATCATTCTGCTCGCTGTCCAGTGCTGGCTCAACAGACTTAGGCTTGTCTCCCTCAGGGGTCAAAGGTGACTGGAGCTCTGCATTGGCTACTTTAGGAAAGGTCGCTGGCCCACCTTTGGGAGGTGGAATATCAATGCCCATCAGTCGATACTTCCTCCTACGATTACCGATCCATGTCTGCCGTGACAAGTTTAACAAGAACAAATAGTGTTGCATTTACTGTATTTTAATATAAGGTATACATTTAACCAATTTGTGATGTACCAATGCCCCCTTTTTTATTGTCAATACAATACCGATATGGGAGCTCCACCACACGGATTACGTTCTTTAACCTGAGATATCCTACTTTTATGCTGGTACTGAGCTTACTGTTACTGTTACTGTCTGTGTAGAGTTTCACATGTTCTCGCTGTTTCCTGTGGGTTTCTTCTGGGTTCTCCAGTTCCCTTCGACTTCCCAAAAGCATGCTAGTAGCTGGACTGGCTATGCTAAATTACCCCTAGGTGTGAATGAGCATGTGAATGTGTGTGCACGGTGCTCGGTGATGGACTGGTCTTTCATCCCGAATGCATTTCCACCTTGTGCCCAGTGGTACAGTGATGGGCTCCGGATCCAGCACGATCCTGACCAGGATAAATAACTTGCTGAAGATGAATGAATGAATGAATGAATATGTAAATTCGATTTTTTTCGGCATGCCACGGACCGGACTTCTCTTTCTTGCTATCGCTAAGCTGCTGAGGAGAAAACGTGCTCTGAATTGATGCATATTATAAACATTCACTCTTTTTTTTTTTTTTTTTTTTTTAACATTGAATTCAGAGTCGGTTCCTTCTTTTGGGAGTCGATAACTCCGTTTGTCGTGCGCTTTGATTTTTGAAACTTTGCAGACTTTTTACATTCACAAACAGCTCTAAAAACACGCTACATGTGGGGTAATATTTGAAAAGCCATAATAGGTGCACTTTAAGCGTGCAGAAATGATTAAGAGCTGACCTACAGACCTTAATAATTTCACTGTCCACGCTGAGCTTAGTGGCCGCTGCTGCAATCTTCTCTCTGCACACAGAGCCCAGACTGGTCATGCCGTTGTCCCAGTACCTCTTTAGTGTGTACAGATCGTCGTCACTAAACTGGGTCCTATCCTGGAGCTGCATAGATACAAGAGTTAGAAAAAAGGCTGCTTGTTCATATCCTGGACATGAGTGCAAGGCATCATAGGAAGAAATCGGTGCACTCACTGTTCTTTTACGGGAGTTGCTAAGAAGCCAGGGAGATGACATGATACTTACCTAAGAACAGACACAAAACATCTTATGAGTAACCTCCAGTCATTCAACCATCCAGCCATCTTGTAACATGTCCCATAATACTTGCCTTAGTGCAATAAAATACATTCAAAATGTTCAAGTTTTTGTTAAAAGATGCGATTAATCCCATTTTCTAAAACATGGTTACATCGTCAGATATAGGCATGCACTGATAATCGGTTACAGTGGTGCTTGGAAGTTTGTCAACCCTTTAGAATTTTCTATATTAATATCTACATAAATATGACCTAAAACATCATCAGGTTTTCACACAAGAGAATCCGATTAAACAAACGAGACAAAAATATGATACACGGTCATTTATTTATTAAGGAAAATGATCCAATATTACACATCTCTAAGTGGCAAAAGTATGTGAACCTCTGCTTTCAGTATGACCCTCTTGTGCAGCAATAACTGCAACTAAACGTTTGGGGTAACTGTCGATCGGTCCTGCACGTCGGCTCGGAGGAATTTCAGCCCGTTCCTCAGTACAGAACAGCTTCGGTTCTGAAGCGGTTCTGGGTTCACAAACTTTCAGGCACCGCTGTGTATATTTATACCGTGATATTCAACATCATAGGTTTGCATATTAGAGACATATTAGACGTCGGTGCACACTAACGATGCCACTTAATCTATCCTAGCAAAATAACATACAGTATTTAGCTAAGAAATGTGCAGCGAAATCTGGCTAGCTAACTTAGCTGATGAGTAACAATAAATACACATGCTCAAATCAAATACTACTACTACTACTACTAATAATAATAATAATAAACTGTTTTATATAGCACCTTTAAAAAGGCCTCTCAAGGCACTTTACATAAGATTATATAGGCATATAACAGTCAATAATAAAATACAGTTACAATTGTTAAAAACAATCATAAGAATAATAATAGTTCAGTAACAAAAAACAAAATCATCAAGTAAAAGCAATCCTAAAGGGCTAAGTTTAAAGAGAAGATTTAAATACACTAAAAGACTGAATTCCACAGTTTTTAACATAAGAAAAGGCCCCATCACCCTTAGTACGTAAACAAGTCTGTGAGACAGTTAAGAGACCAGAATTGGGGGAGCGGAGATCATGTTTTGGGGTGTAATGGTTTAAAAGCTCAGTCTTATTACTGTTAAGACAGAGAGAAATCTTTGAGCCATCCATATTTTTATCTCTGGAATACCACGTGAAAGAAAAGCGACTGCCACGTTATCACCAGGTTTAGACTGAGTGCAAATCTGAACCCATATCTGACCTCCATCCATCCACCCAGAGAGACAAACCGCCTACGTTCTGAGAGATACGCTCTAAACCGATTTAAAGCGGCTGCTGGGACACCAAAAACGGTCTCAAGACGGGTAAGTGAGATCAAGAAGGAAAAGGATAGAAAGCGAACCAGCGTCAGAAGCTATTAGCAAGTCATTACCGATCTTAACGGAAACCGTTCCTGTACTGTGGAGTTTCTAGAAGCCGGATCGAAGGAGCTCAACGAGATTGTTAGTAATGAGGTGATCCTGTAATTGCGAAGCAACACTGCGTTCTAGGATTTTCGAAAAGGAAAGGAAGCTTAGACATAAGACGAAGGTTGTTCAAGTTGGATATAACTCTGAAAGTAAGTAAACAAAACTTTGAAACATACATATTCAGTATTTGATCAATTCCTAGTCTAACTCGCATGGAAACAGAACAGTTATATGAATTTGTGACAGTTAACAAACAAGTTCATGAACTTTCACAGGCTAATGATTACTCTCTTGAAAGTGAAACTCTGCATTACTTATCTATGATCGAGTCAATGAACGTCACCGCGGAAATCACTCGACATCGCGCGCTGAAAACGGCTGAAAAGCAAACAACGCTCAGCTCCGATGACGTGCTCAATTCTACGTGGGAAAGCTGGTCAGTAAAACGTTGTCCATTTTGAAGGAAAAGCCACACGTTTTCTCTCACTTGCAGCCTAGTTTCCATTGGATTCACACCACACGCCGACTATAAAATCACAGAGCAGCTTTAACGAATCGTGGACTAATTGCAAACTGTTTTCCTCCCACGTGCACAACACTAGGTTTCTATGCACATTGAATTCTGACACTACATGACATCTATCAGAAACGTGGGTGGGAGGTGGGTGGGAGGGATGTCCGCACCCATCATTTTGTGCCAGCTTGTTTGCAGGAAACATGGCGCACACAAGCATTTTCGTTCTCTCTGCACTGCAATTTGTCTAAAGGCAGCAACTTTGACAAAGCAGGGAGAGAGGGAGCACTGCTGGTGCACTCACAGTGCTGTAGACAGAATGCCTCATCAGCTCTCTAATCTCCACATCTGATTCAACAGGCAAGCCCCGTGTCTGTGTTCGGGTTCGACAATTCTGTATTATAAATTCTTTATTCTAATATTTTGAGATACTGGATTTTTGATTTCCGTGAGCCGTAATCATCGAGATCAAAACAACAACAACAACAAAAAAAAAGCCTTGAAATATTTGACTTTATGTGTAATGAATCTAGAATATATGAAAAGTTCCCGAAAAGAACTGTTCACAATTTCACATTGATTCCTTATTAAATTCATTTTTTCACATGAACTCTTCAGGGAACACCTGCTTTTCCCTGAAAGTGGTGCATGTTTATTGAGTAAGATTGTCTGTACATTCCTTTAACTCCATCATCATCATCATCATCATATAACACAACAGTGATGCGTAAAATATAAAACAATGTTAATCAAATATTTATTTATCAAGTAGTAAATCATGCTAATAAAATAGGAACCCAGCTTCACTATACCTTGAGATTGGGCATTCTTGATGGAGAGGACTCTGAGAAGTGTCTTATTGGATAACTGCCACTGGAGCCTGAATCAACCAGCAAAGCACTGTTGGTTTGGCACCCTTTTTCTCCAAAATGCACAGAATTGGGGGAACTGTGTGCCACTTCGAGCAGGTTCCTTGCCGTCACAGTGTACATACCCTGGCTATTAAGTGTTGAAGGCTCTTCTGTTGAGATCCTACTATGCTCCAGTCCACTAACGTTGCTACTTGCAGACCTGCTGAGCTGCATCTGGGCGCCCATGTTCGCCAACTCTTCTTCCCGCGAATACTCGTCGTCTGCATCGCCCGTTTCCATCGCGATCGAAAACGTTTCCGATGAATCAGGCACACATGTTTTCCTTATCCTGTGATCTTGACTTGTTTCACTGGAAGGCCGTTGTGAGGTCTCCGCTAACCCAGCGATGGTGAACACCTGCTGGATCCTGACCCCGCTTTCTGAAGTACTTGCTGGGGGCGTTCGGTGTAGGTTCGTCACTGTTTGTTGATGTGAAGTTGGGGCCCATTGCTGGTGCTGTGGGGCACCACATTGCTTCACCCAGCTGGGGGCAACTGATGCCAGGTCTCGAGGCATCCTTCTCATGTGACTAAACATGAAGGTGTTGGAGTTGGGGATATGAGGAGATTTGCGTTGGAGGGACACCACATCTGGGTGCAAGGCAAGCCTAGAATGCAGATTTGTTTCAGTGTTCGGATTTAACGGTACTACTTTTGCAGCTGCCCTGCTCTGGGATGAAGTCTCTAAGCGGTTGACAATGTGTGGGAGAGAGTAGGCACCAGTCACTATTACATCATTGTTGTTTTTGGATCCATTAGTGCACGGAGAGGAGGAAGAGGAGGAGGAGGAGGAGGATGAAGAAGATGAAGGGCCAGAGGCTTGGCGAGAAAGGAGGTGAACTGTAGATGGCCCACGCTGAACACTACGTACAGCAGCCATATCTGTCATTAATACCGGGCCAAGAGTTCCTCCAGCACTGACAATGGCATGGTTAGACAAACCCACCACTCCATTCTTATCGGCTTTGGAAGCCAGCTTTCGTCTCTTGTTGCCTACCCACGTCTGCAAAGTCACAAACAGATAACTATTAATGCAAGATCCACTTCGATTTTTCCTCTTACTAACTGCTCGACGTGCTCTAGAGTCTAATCTGAAAACTGTCCAAAAACACTGACGGAACTAGCCTTTAATAAACTCAATCAAGTATTGAGCAACAGTATGCGACTTATCGTACGATACGCTGGTTAAAGGATCATAACTACTGACCACCTTTCACATCATTTTGACACAGAACTAAACTAAACAGATGTACAAATGATTCGAGGACACTTATTTTCTTCATACGCAAGTGCATATATTGATCGATGTAAATCACCTGTAGTTTCTCAAGCATGTTCTTCAAGTTCACAGAGAGCTGAAAAGACATTATATCTTAAGACAGAGGTTCTCAACCTTTTGTAACTAAATAACACCCCCCACCCCCAAGCCTCCTCTATCATGTGGCACGCACCCCCCCCCCGCCAAATTAGAAACTGAACGCGTCTGCTCAATTCAGCGTGAGCCGAATGAGTCAGAGTCACAGCACGGATCAGATTTCATTTTATTACGTAACGAGAGTGAGGCGAGCTGACTGACAAGACGATGGCATGGGCATTCATAAGCAATTTAAAAGTGAAGGGGAAAAGGGGGAAAAGGGGGAAAAGAGGGAACCCCCCGTTAGTTTTGCGGTCAGTGTAGGTTTAAATTCCTCGTCTTTCCGCATGATAATTTCTTGCTCTTCAACCGGAAATACGCACCCCTGCTTTTTCATGTTGAACGCTATTGGCTGTTTGCTGCAAACATCTGGCTTTTATGTGCATGCCGAGTAAACCTTGATTCCAGGGTTAAAACCTGGGCTAACTGAGAAAGTTGATAACCAGTGTCACGGAACCTGTGAACCTTAATTAACCTTAATTACATTTGTTTGGTTTTGTCAGCTCAAAACGTACTCTGCAACTCTTAGTTTGTTCAGCTCGCTTCGTGAAACAGGCGTCTGGGATTTTCACATGCATAATTACGGGCCTATCGTTCTCGTTTACACAGACTGGTGCGAAAAACAAACAAACAAACAAACAAACAAACAAACAAAAAACACTCAGTGAGTTGCAGTCATGAGCGGTCATCAACAACGCGTTCCTGCCCTCAGGATCGCCGCTCACTTGATGTTTTGTTTTTTGTTTTTCGCACCGAACTGTCTAAACGAGAACAACAGTCTCTGAATTTTTTCTCTCCAATTCCCTGAGCTCAACAAAACATTTCCTCATGACCAATTGAGCCATAAAGTCCACCGAACAACCAGAGACTTACCCGGACCACACTGAAGTCAAGCTTGGTCTCCTGAGCACACTGAAGAATGAGCTGGAAGCAGCTTTTACTTTGATTGATCATCCCATTTTCATAGTAACGCTCAAGGATACGTTGTTGTTCAGCAGTGAACACAGACCGCAGATTCATCTAAAGCATAAACGGGGAATATGGAAAAAAAATTTATTATTTTTTTTTTTTTTTACACGAGCATACATTCTCTTATAAAAATACACAGTACTTTTTTTCATTAAAAAACAAAAAAACAAAACATGGTGACAGACAGGTTACTAAATCGTCTTCTACGATTAGCTTTTAATAAGTTTTTCTACCAGAGATGGCCAGAGAGTCAATTATCAATATCTTACATACAACAGCTTTAAAAAAAAAAAAAAAAAGCAGATGGTCAGTCATACGCCGAATCATCCTAATCATTTCACACTCAGACACCCCGTTCTGAGCTGTTCTTCACGTACTCACAGTATGCACACCCCGCTTCTCCTGCCATGCTTCCATGCTTCAGGCGAGGTGAGAATGAGATCCCGGCCACTGCGCTCCGGTAAGCCATTCAGCATGTGCAGGATCACTAAGGAGCTCCCTTTTACTTCGCTGATATTTTTTTGAACATCTCATTACAATTTGGCACGAGCTAACATATTAGGGGGCAATCTGATGGGGCTCTTCACTCCGTGCCATGACTTGACTGTAGGTGTATTGGCTCTCGAGGCAGTAGATTCAACTACGTCTGTAAGACAAGATAGGGAATAAGAGTAAGTGTGCACTGGTGAAAACAAACAAACAAACAAACAAACAAACAAACAAACAATCTACCACCCTTTACATCAGCGTTCCGCTTGTTCAATCAAAGCACTTGAGGAATAACCATGAACACTTCATGAATGCCCAGAACAACAAATCATTAAATTAAATTAAATTAAATTAAATTAATACGCTGATGTGTTTTCAAGCCTCATCTCTTTCCACAACATCTGTAGCAAACAGTATGGTTACTACAGACAAGAATTT
>JANDJT010000217.1:2305839-2316885 GCA_024331685.1 Stegophilus panzeri | reverse complement strand
ATTTAAACACACGCTGTGTGTGTGTGTGTTTGTGTGTGTGTGTGTGTGTGTGTGTGTATATTTATATGTATGTGTGTGTGTGTGTATATATATATATGTGTATATGTGTGTATGTGTGTATGTGTGTGTGTGTGTGTGTGCTGTTTGCAGGATACCAGCAAACATCCTGCAGAAAAATGAGAATCTTACAAGTTTCCTGTAGGTTTTTATTTATTTATTTTTGTAAGGGATGAGTTTTGGTAACAGGACTGTGAAAAATGCAACCATCTTCCTCTGAGAAACCTTGTAAAAAAAAAAGAAATAAAGTAACCAGAGATGGACCAATACACATTTTGAATAGCTAAATATGTGTGTTATTAGATTCAGTTTTGAAAAAGAAGAAAAAAAAAAAAAAAAGAGATAAAGATTAAGTTTAATTTGTAAGAGTTACAACAAGCAAATGGCACCCTGTCGGTGGAATGACCCTAAAATAAAATTACAAGTCTTTGCAAACACTATTCCAGCTTTTGAAAGTGACTTACTTCCATTACTTCCATCATCTTCCTCCTGTGATGAAGGACTTCACCTTCTCCATTCAGTAACGATTCAGTCTTTCGATACAGTGGTGGATTGTCCATAGGGACAGAAGGGGCATACTCCACCATTTATATCGGGGGCATATCCCACCATTTATATCAGGGGTATCTCCCACCATTTATATCAGGGGCATCTCCCAATATAATATAATATAATATAATAGATATGGAAAGTAAGAAGGGAAATAAAAGACTGAGGATTTGACATTGCAAGTTAAATGAAACTCTTCATGTTATAGGAAAACACCCGACAGGACTATGTGATGAATGCCAGGAGGAGGAAACAATTAAGCACATCTTGGAAGATGTGATGTAAGAAATTTATACAAGAAAGCCAAGAGTTGAAGAATCAGCTATGGGAAATAGGTATAGTAGAGTATAATGTAAAAAGTATAGTAGAAAAGTGACGAAGGACGGAGATGTCTGTTTCATTTCCTAAGGAGGACGGGACATGAAGGACGAATTGAATTAAGAAATAGTAAGTTACAGTGAGACAGCAGATGGCAGTGATGCAACATTATGGATGCCAACTGCTGTAAAACACCAAAGAAGAAGAAGAAGAAGAAGAAACAGTTCAACTGCTGATTGGGTTGTAAATCTACAATAAGGAGACACATGATGGCCAAGGTATTATTTTAAGTTCAGATCAACAGCGCCATGGTTTAAGGATATTAAGCAGTGAACAGTGGGTTAAGTTATAAGCGAGACTAGACAAAGAAAATGCATTGTTTCATGTAGGATATTGCATACGCATATGAGATCTACAAGCTAGCTCACTTGCTAGCTCACTTATATATAAACAGTATTGGCTCATCAGAGAGCTAACATCACCCCATGTCATCTTCTGCTCCATGATTTCTTCTGAACATTCACTTGTTTTGCAATTAGCCACCAGTCGGCGTCCCAGTTCTTTTAAATGTGCTTCTCAGGTGGTGAAGGTAGTGGCTGTGCCTGTGGTGCTGGGATTTGCTTCTCTACGCATCACTCACAGCATGAGTGAAGATAAACCGGAAGTGCTGCTCTCACCTCAGCAGGTAATCGATGCGAGAAGGACATAAAGAGTATGGTGTCTCTGCAGGACAAAGAAAAAAAGATGTTTTCCAATTATTGGGCGTTTTCAGACCGGGATAGGCGTTTTTCAACCTCTTTACCTGATTTGTTAAAATAACCCTAACTCTAACCGTAACCATAGTTGATTGGACGGTTGAAGAACGCCTACCCCGTCTGAAGACGCCCACTGATTGGGAACCGCCCATTTATGTTCCGCAGAGACCTATTCATGGACATTAACCCCTTACAGTATAATGATATAGTATTACTCAGTTAATGTGTAACCAATGTCAAGGAATCTTCTTCAGGAAAAATAAAAACGTCAGAGACTCAAGGTTTTTGATGGTTTTGAGAAGAGATTAGACTTTATTACCATAGAAACAAGAGCTGAGTCGGTTTGCAAAGCGACTGACTTGGCACAACCATAGCTCATGTATATATATATATATATATATATATCATCTTATATATCAACAATGACCTCATTGAGTGAGGGTTTTTTCCATGTTTTCTTCTAATCACATCTACAATTATTTCATTACTTTCTTGCCTTATCTATAACTGTGGCGTGAGTTTAGTCAGATTATTATTATTATTATTATTATTATTATTATTATTAGACAGTATCTTCATACTGATTAGCATTACACTTCTAATCATAAGTCTTAACAAAACACTCTGAGATGAGAAGTAGCAGATAAAGAGTGCTGGGAAGTAAAAGATACAGTTAAGAACTAGGTTCGGGGTTAGGGGTTAGGGTTAGGGTTAGAACTGTGTGCCCAGTGATTTCACATGTTTGACCTACTTTGATTTGAGTTTTTCTGAGAAATATACTGACTCTTCTAATAACTCTTACATTGACCACACATGAATAGATCTCATTTAATTTCTAGCATGTACTGTTTGCTTTTGAAAATATATCATACTAACACACACATATCCTTGAACATTGGTGCATCTCCTCTAACACAGGTGGCCTTATCAGAACTTGCACATTTGGGCACACAGGCCTTTGCGTACGACGTTCTGTATTTATCTAACTTCTGCAGTTTGAACAATGGCCCACTCATAAAGCCTGGCAATAATAGTGGATACACGCTAAGGAATAACAAACTCCAAGCTATCAAAAAGATACAGAGGACAGACTCAGTGCTATTCAAAAAGATACTAACTAGGAGTGAGAAATGGGTGCTCGGTGATTTCCCATAAACTGGAGTTACATCAATTTGTCCTGGTTCCTCTGATTAATATACAAGAATGCTCTCATATCTTATACATTGATTATACGTGATTGGATTCTAAAATACTCCATATCGATGCACTGCATAAACATTGATGCGTGTATTATTTTTAAGGACCACAGCCGGAGTGGCTAATCGGGAGAATTCCCGGTGGGTGGTCTGGTGGTCTTTCTCAGGTCTGGCATTGAAAGAATTTAGCTGTGTTGTTATTACTGCATGTCTTTTGTTGTAATTATTTTTCTCTTTACTCCTCAGCTCTCGATTTACTTAACCCTGCCACAGGAGGGGCTCCGCTATTCGGAAGAACAGCCAGGACTTCTGCAGAGTAGTCTTAGTAAATTCAGATGGAGTCTGCAGTCCTATGTGCAGAAAATGAAAGTATGAATACTATATTGTCTTAACCATAACATACAGTGGTGATTACACCAGTTCTGCAGTTCCAGAGTCTAGCATAATGTGGTCATTTCATACTGCGTTGATTTAACACTCGATTGAATCTGGTAAATAATGAATGGAGGTAAATTGGGTGTATTTGAGAAGGGAAATGGTGCTGTAATGTGGCTTTCCGAAACTGGAGTGCAGCACTAATGTAATATTAAATATTTAATAATTGATATGACATTTTATCTAACTGTAGAGTCAGTCACATGACAAATCCCTGCTCCAAATCTAATTGTGTTACCTTTATGATAAGTTAATTATCAAGTTAATGTAGGGGTGTAACCATACGATTCAGTCACGATTCGGTTTGATTCACGATGCTGGCTTCATGATTTGATTGGATGCGATTGAATGAAGAACAATTATGAATTTTTTTGTTGTTGTTTTTTTAAATTATTTCTGAATTGTAAATAATGCATATACATGCAAATAATGCTTTCTCTTTTTTTTTTTTTTTTTGGTGTGTGTGTGTGTGTGTGTGTATAAAAATAAAATCAAAGATACAAATATACTACAGGTTCGCCATATCTTAAAAATAAATAAATAAATCAATGTAGCCTATACATTTTTTTTTTTCTTCCAAAAACTTGATCGAACTAACAAAGTCTCTGGAAATGATCGATTGAAACATAGTGAGCTCTGTAGCAGTGCCTGAGGTGTCATTTTAGCCGTAAATAGAGATACAAGATGGCTAAAATGCCCAAATTCCACCACCACGCTTTTCTCAAGCACTGAAGATAGCAGAGGTGCAGCGCTGATGTTGTTTGAATGCTACTGAAGAGCTCATTTGAACTGCTATAGCATGCTCGTATGACCATATAACATAATGACTGTCGGTCGTTGTGTTCCAGAGATAATGGCTCCAGTGTATGCACATTAGATTTTAATTCTATAGGTTGACTGGGACCCCGGGTGTTCAAACATTGAAACTGAATGAGATGCATAATGAATACTCTAGATTACTGATTCCCATGATGTAAATAGAACGTTCCCACGATGCGCAGTCAAATTTTTGTATCGACGTGCATCTTGTCACGATGCATTGTTACATCCCTAGTGCATCGTTGCTTCTCCTACAAGGAGTAGTAGAAGTATTTCCAATGTTGTTATTTAAGGTTTCTATTATTACTGTAGTTTTTTTTAATGTGGACTTGCCATAGGGGAAAATATTACTGAAAATGTTAAATCGTCATCTTGTTACATGTATGTGGTTTTGTGTTTATTCAGAGTGCTTATGTGTCAGTTAAAGTAACAGCTGTGAACCTCTACTATGGTGGCGCAGGTAAGAGAGAAACACACAGACTGGATGTTCATTTGATGATTATCCTGAACCAGAGGTTCCCAACCACCAGGCCAGGTTATTTAGGTTTCCACCAGTGCCTCTCCTTATCTCCAAATACATTCTCACCTTCTGTGTTCCTTTTACACTTTACACTGGCTGTATTGCTAAATGTATTGTAGCGTCATATCTCTCTACTGTTATATGCACATTATAATCCGCCATGTTATCATGATCAACACCTAACTACATTCTTGACTGGTATATTATCATTATCCATTAACTTATATTGCTTATAACCTAATATTCCTTAGGGCCGATGGGCTTCCCCATATTCATGCTTTTGTTTCTTGGCACTGTCACTTGCTGCCTTTTTTTCCTGCCATAGACACCCTTGGTGAAAAGGTTGGGAACCCCTGCGTCAAGCCATAATGTTGAGGTTTTTTTTCCCTCACCACAATGCCCTTTTCACAGACGTGTACCACTTCCTTAAGGACCCGCCGTCTGGATTTGTGCCTAGGATTTCTGTAATTTCAGTGTCTGGCCTCGCTGGTATGATTCTTGCAAGAAAAGGTGAATAAATACAGCGGCATAAAATACCATCATAATTTGTCATTAAACTCTTAGAAGCTTAGTACTGGAAATGTGTTCAGAGTGATTAAAGTTTGAACCTTGTTTTCTTTTTGAGTTCAGGGTCGTACCTAAAGAGACTGGGACTACCATTGAGTTTGGCCTCTGCTGGGTTTGCTCTGTGCTACCCTGTACAGATGATAGCCATGCTCAAGGTGAAATGCTAGTCTATAGGGTGCTGTTCAGCCATTATTATTTTTGTTATTGGTATGTCTGCAATCTGTTGAATTTCACTCATTCCACTCATTTAGGTAAGCGGAAAGAAGATGTATGCAGTTGCATCTCTGTGGAAACAGGACACACTTCCAGCTGTGCCTGTTGAAGGAAAACTCTCCTCGGCATCATCTCTAACTGCTGAGAGCCAACCAGATTTGCCATGTTTACAGCTCTCAGGAGTGCTCCAAACACCCACAGGTGACATTCATTGACAACATAAAGCCTAAACCTGCATTTAGCCCTGTTTCCATTAACTACAGTAGAAAGTATTTGATATTATGATGTAACTACAGTAACAAGTATTTGCTACCGTACATAATGGAAGCCACACAGGTCTTCATGTTACTTTATCCTTTTTGACAAGAAATGCAGTCTTTACAGATGAAGCATACGGGCTCAAACCTAAGACTAAACATTCAGAGCTATTAATTGCTTAAACAGTCAATTTAACAAGGCACACCTGGGCAGCAAGAAATACCGATCAGTCACATGTTCCAATATTTTTGATCACTTGAAAAAATGGGTAGATTCAAACAAAAGGTGCCATATTCTAACTTGTTTAACACATCTTGATGTAACTATGAACGCTGATGAAAGCTGAAATTCTGATCTGTTGTCTCATATTCATCTTTTAATCTCAAAACCCAAATGTCTTCAATGTGTAGTGAAAACAATAGAATTGGTCTTGCTGTCCCAATACTTTCAGAAGGAGCTGTGTAAATACCAGGAAGTTCTACACGCTCTTCTCATAGTCATCTTTCGATCTTAAACCCAGATGTCTTCCGTCTACAGCAAAAACAAATAAATCGGCCTTGCCGTTCCAGTAGTTACAGAGGGGACTGTAAGCTAAACTCATATTAGCGTATATAATGCAGTAATATGTCGGGTGAACCATTTATTTTTAATATGCTGTCAAGTAAATGCTTTCCATTAAAAAAAACAAAAAAAACAAAGTTATTTAGAAACTGGAAGATTTGGGCACCACATCAAGGAGGAGAAACCAAGAATGTTTCTAAGTTAATGTGACATTCAATGGGAAAATGTAGTGAATTAAATGGGCAGGTTCTTGAAATTTCACACCAGGCATTGGTGTCAGGAATTGGTATCATTGCATAAAGAATTTCAAAATGTCCATTTAATGGAAATGAACTGCAGGCAAATATTTCTAATGTTATTTTTTTTAATTCTTTAATCGTATACATGAATGTAAAGGAAACTTGACTAATGTTACAATCCTCTCATGTCAGCTGTCCCAGAGACGCAGGAGTGTGAAGCAGATCTCAACTTAATGGACTTTGGACAGTCTTACCCAGAAGACGCTGACCTTTACAGCACACGCAGCTGAACAGAGCAAGTGCAAAGCAGATCATTTATTCATTCATTCATTCATTCTCTACTCAAATCTGCTTTAGGAACTTGGTAAGGATGTGATTTATCAAAGCGTAGTTCTAGTAATGTACATAATAATAGACAGTACTGACGTTTGAGACGTGTGGCATATTTTGACTCCATAAATGGCAGCATTTGTTGCTAGAAACATTGTCGTTTGTACTGTATTTGTAATCCCCACGCACCACTAAAAATGAAAAGTTGTTAAATTAGAAATCATTAATTTTGTTGTTATTAATTATTGAGTGATGTACAAATATAAATAACTGAACCCAGGTCAATATTGAAGTCCATATGTTGTGTCTTTTAAGAATAGACCACCTGCTTGCAGGTCGCTACTCAGTGAGGTCCGTCTTGTCCAAAGTGGGAGGTGGTGCAAAGCCCATTATGTACAATCTCCGCCAAAACTTTGGGAACAGCAAGGCAATTCTTTTTTTTTAATTAAAAAAAAAAAAAAAAATGTTGTTGTTGTTGTTGTTGTTTTTGCTATATGCTGAAGACATTTGCATCTGAGACCAAAAGATGTAAAGAAGATGATAGATCAGAAGTTCAGCTTTCATTTCCTGATATTTAGGAGTCAGGCATTGAAGGTTCTGGAACCCTGTTGTTCTTGTTTGTGTTCTTCATACATTGAATCCTTGGTTCATGTAGATTTTTAGTAGAGCCCATGACATGGAATAAAATTCTGTACATGATGACATGATGCCAAGTCATGTCAAAAGAAAACTTTTCTATCCACTATTTTTCAATTTCCGCCATTATGCAAAAGAGGATGTTTGGCTAGATCTCAGCAATGCTTTGACATTTTCACAACAAACTTGGCAGACATGTCAAAAATTATGTCTTGAGAGACCTTTTTTTTTTTTTAAGGTTTAGTCTCATTTCATTCTTGGTCAACCTGCTCTATGTCTAGTTGTTTATACATCATTGGTTTATTTCTTTTTTTAGGACATTGCACATTGTTGTATTGGCTATGCCGAATAGATAGAATTTATTCTATAGATAGCTGTCTGATCTTCATGTTGGTTTATCCTTTTTAACCAAGAGTTGACCAAAAGTAGACATTCAGATCTATTTATTGTATAAACAAACAATTTAACAGGGTATACCTGGGCAACAAGAAACACCTGTCAATCACATGTTCAAATATTTTTGATCGCTTAAAAAATGGCAGGGTTCAAACAAAAGGTGCATTGTTCTAAGTTGTTTAACACATCTAGATGTAAATATCAAGAAATGAAAGCTGAAATTCTGTTCTATCGTCTCATAACTCATCCTTTGATCTCAAACCCAGATATCTTCAGTGCACAGCAAAAACAAATTAATTGGCCTTGGTGTTCCAGTATTTTTGGAGGGGGCTGTGTATAATGCCCCATACAGTAGTATTACATTGCTCTTAATACTGTGGTACTATTAGAATAAGTATTGTTTTGCACCTTTGTATAAATTGTGTGTTTTTCAAACAATAAAATGATAATTATTCTCTAATATAGATATATAATATAATACAATATAATATCTCATATGTATATATATATATATATATATAAAATTCCAATTTTATTTTTATTTATATATAAAAAATTATTTTATACAGTGGGATCTACAGGTCTGAGACCACTTAGTCAATATCACAAATTTACTTAAATTTAAATAGTGACCTATAAATTGTGCAACATTTAGAATATTGTATAGTCAGATTTTGAATATAAGCTCAGACTTTTGGATTGCATTGTGTATAATTTCATGCAGTTACCCAGTCAACCAATCATACGGCAGCAGTACAAGCAATGAAAACAAAACAAAAAAAACTTTAAAACATTCAGAATCTTTAGGCAGAAATAACTTGATGAGGTCAGAGGAGAATGGCGTGAAAATCCCAGGACATGGGCACTTTCAGAAATACTCAGACCAGCCTATAATATAGACAGATCAGCAATGACATTAAAACCACTGACCGGTAACGTGAATAACATTGATTATCTCACTACATTGGCACCTGTCAAGGGGTGGCATATATATATATATATATATATATATATATATATATATATATTAGACAGCAAGTGAACACTCAGTTCTCAAAGTTGGGCAAGGAAATATCTGAGTGACTTTGACAAATTGTGAAGGCTAGATGACTGGGTCAGATCATCTCCAAAATAGCAGGGCTTCCTGGTGTTCCCGGTATGCAGTGGTTCATACCTACCAAAAATGGTCAAAAGAAGGACAACCAGTGAACCAGTGACAGGCCCATTGATGCAAGACTAGCTCGTATGGTCCAATCTCACAGAGCTACTGCAGCACTTTTTTGCTGGAATTGCTGGAAAAAGTTAATGCTTGCTATAATAGAAAGGTGTCAGAACACACAGTGCATCGCAGCTTGCTGCATATGGGGCTGCGTAGCCGAAGTCCACTCACAGTGCCCATGCTGACCCCTGTCCACCGCAGAAAGTGCCTATAATGGGCTATGTGAGCATCAGAACTGGACCATGGAGCAATGGAAGATGGTGGCCTGGTCTGATGAATCACGTTTTCTTTGACATCATGGGGGGGAAGAGATGGCACCAAGATGCATTATGGGAAGAAGTATAGAGTAGAAAATAATGTTGATAAGTGTTAAAAAATAGGCCTAATCTCTTTGCTTCCTTAAGGACTTTCTCTTCTTTAATCTTTACCTTTGCTAATTTCCCTTTTATTTATTTTGTGTTGTCCTTGGTTTGGGGGCACTGGGGTGTCTTTCCTAGCTGAGTTCCTGGTGGCTTGGCCATTCTGACCCCGGACCATTCACAATGCCTGCTGTGAGGTACTCTGTATCCCTTGTCACGTCTCTAGCATATCTGCACCACATAGATCTAGCAATTGGACACTCCAATTTGCAGAGTCAGCGTGCTACTTGTTGGGCGCTGGCTGCTTCATTTTGAGTGTTGTCCTTTTGTGTTAAAGGGCTCGGTCTCATTGTGTATTGTACTGCTGAGTGTGGTGTAAGGTGGGTCGGGGTCCTCTCAGTTGTGTGAGTGGGAGTGCATGGGTGAGGTGTCCTTGCTTGGCAGGTTCCACTTGGGTGGAGTAAACATGCCTGGAGCCCTACACTGGGAGACAATCATTATCTTTTGTTGTAGAAGTATATGAGTTCTCCATAAAGAAGGAGACAAAGTGTGAGTGATGAGCTCCAAAAATTAGTTCTGGAGACAGCGTGAATGTATGAATCACGTATCATGTATGTACGTGAATACGAATCAGGGGGTTCTTATATGATGGAAAAGAGTGTTGTTGCCGTGTGTATCCTCAAAACTAGAGACCATCCAAGAAGATGGTTTTGCCTAGATCAACCAAGCAGGATCAGTTGATCTCATTGTTTAATATTTTTTGGTTAACGGAGGTCCTAGCCTGGACTGTAGAGTACATGTTCACTTGACTTCATACAGACAATTTGCACATCCATGTGGAATAGTAATGGGATCATCATTCATTACTACCAATAGGATTTTGAGTTTGGTGCAGACTGGACATTGTATGTTTGAGTTATAACAACTTCCTTTTTCGTGGTGAACCATCGGAATTTGTGAGATGTCACGCCCACGCCACGCAGCGACAACTCAAAAGCTTCATAATTTAGCATCGTCAAGGGCTTTCGACGAGACTTACAGAGTATGATCCAATCTGATCAATCCGATGAAATCTCTAGGAGGAGTTCGTTAAAGTACGAGGCCTGGAAATGGCAAAAATCTGAGCAAAAATTTGAGAGAAAAATCTAAATGGCTGACTTCCTGTTCCGTTTAGGGCATGAGTTCAAGAGACTTTTTGGTACGTATTGGCATGTTATACATGTCTACTGAATTTCGTACATGTAGATGAAACGTAGCGCAAGATGCACATTGTTGAAATTTTGTAGGTGGCGCTATCGAGCCATTTTGCCACACTCGATTCTGGAACCCCTATCAGATGTAAATTTCCACCAGTTCTGAGACGTCTGCAAAGTTTTGTGAGTTTTCGGGTATGTTTAGGCCCTCTAAAATGTGATTCATTTGAGAAAAGAATAATAATAATAATAATAATAATAATAATAATAATAATAATAAACAGAGCAAATCCAATAGGGCCTCGCAGCATCGGTACTCTGGCCCTAATGATAAACGGAGCAGATCCAGTAGGGCCTCGCACCATCGGTACTCGGACCCTAATGATAAACGGAGCAGATCCAATAGGGCCTCGCACCATCGGTACT
>JANDJT010000217.1:2287245-2297901 GCA_024331685.1 Stegophilus panzeri | reverse complement strand
TCTGACCCCAAGACGCAACTAACTTCTGCAATTCTCCAGCTGTGATCCTTGGAGATTTTTTGTCCACTCGAACCATCCTCTTCACGGTGCGTTGAGACGATATAGACACACTTCCAATTCCAGGTCGATTCATAACATTTCCAGAATTATATTCACCGGTTGTCCGTCCTTGGACCACTTTCGGTAGGTACTAACCAGTACATACCGGGAACACCCCACACCGTTTTGGAGCTACTCACAATTTGTCCCTTGTCAAAGTCGCCCAGATCCTTACACTCGCCCATTTTTCCTTCTTCCAACACATCAACTTCAGGAACTGATTGTTGCATTTGGTATTCACTTCACGTGTCAGTGGTTTTAATGTTATTGCTCATCAGTGTATGTACAGTACCAATACATACAGGGGTGCTTGTGTACCCTTTAGAATTTTCTATATATCTGCATAAATATGACCTAAAACATTATCAGCTTTTCACGCGAGTCCTAAAAGTAGGCAAAGAGCACCCAATTAAACAAATAAGACAAAAATATTATACTTGTTCATTTATTTATATATTACATATCTGTGAATGGCAAAAGTATGTGAACCTCTAGGATTAGCAGTTCATTTGAAGGTGAAATTAGAGTCAGGTGATTTCAAAGAACGGTTAAAGAAGAATAAAGTTAATGTTTTGGAACGGCCGAGTCAAAGTCCTGACCTTAATCCAATAGAAATGTTGTGGAAGAACCTGAAGCAAGCGGTTCATGTGAGGAAACCCACCAACATCCCAGAGTTGAAGCTGTTCTGTACTGAGGAACGGGATAAAATTCCTCCAATCCGACGTGCAGGACTGATCAACACTTACCCCAAACGTTTATCTGCAGTTATTACTGCACAAGGGGGTCACACCAGATACTGAAAGCAAAAGGTTTACATACTTTTGCCACTCAGGGAAATGTAATATTATATCATTGTCCTCATTAAATACATAACCACATATAATATTTACCAAATGAGAAAACTCACAACTAGGTTTCATATAAATAGGAAGTATGTAAATGAACTCTGCAGTCAGTGTATTGGGACCACATGAAAGAACTCTGTGAGATGCAGGTGGGCTGTCTCATACCCACATAACTGTGTCGTTTATATCCTCCTGCAGTGATTCATTTCAATTTGTATATATTTTTCCTTCACTGCATTAAAAATGTGCCGTTCAGTTGACATTTGATTTTAGTCTCAGGCTTACAGGGGTCCAGGAGCTGTTTCTCTGATGGATCAATGTGTTTAAAGTTATACTGAGCAGGATTTTAAAAATTAAAATAGTAATTTTTTTTTTCATTGATTGAGTCAGAGAAGAAAAAAAAACCCTACATAATCAGACGTTCCTGAGCTGCTGAGTCACCCGGACAAACGTTTAAATAGTAACTCACAGTCAGTCAGTGCTGTGTTAGTAGGGGCTGACTTGGGGGAAATTTGTACACACACATCAAACGCCAGCTCAAAGTGAAAGAGCCCAATATCATAGACCACTGAGTGAGACACATCAGTCTAACATCTGTCTCCTTGTTGCACAAAAAAATCTGAGTCTATAGTGATTTTTAATGACAAGTCTAAATTTGTTTTCTAAAATCTTGTGTTGTGCTATATGGTGTCAGAATTGGAAAAGTGTTCATAAACACTCATTTTTACTGCACGTTACTGAATCAGACACCTTTCCAAGCCAATAGAAGACTCCTTAGACCAAGTCATCTCAGGAAAGTAGATAATTGTCATATCAGTGGAGTTGGCTTGCTAACTAAGAATTTAATAGGCTTAGCCTGCCAGTTATTCACCATGCCCAATGTACATTACGTTAACTAACCTACGTAGCTCACCTAAAATCTACATCAAGTAACTAGCTATTTAATGGTTGCTAGGTTGCTATAGGTCATATTCTTACTGAAGAGTTACCCTAATGAGTCTATTCCATCTGGTTGGGCAACACCTCGGCTTTCGGTGCCATGATGATGTACTCAGTGATGTGAATCATCAAACGTGAATGTGCCCACAAACAACAACGTTGTATACATCAAGTCACTTGTATGCCTTATCTTGAATGTGTATACAGTCATGTGAAAAAATAAGTACACCCCATAGAAATGATCATCTTTTTTGACATATTTGGACAAAGCAAACATTTGATCCTCTTTGAAACGGTGCCTATTAATAAGTCTGATACACTCGATCAAATGACACATAAAATTGACATTTTGTAGTCATTTTCACAATTTAAATGAACAAAAAAACAGATCAGTCACATGGAAAAAGTAAATACACCCCTACATTAATCAAACCTTCATATCCATTAAATTAGAATCAGCTGCTCAAGATTGCGTGCCAGTTATCAGAACTTGCTTAGGGAATGCAGGTACAATCATCGACAAATGGAGCAGATTTCAAACGACTGCCAATTTGACGTCCCAGCAAATTCAGGCTTTGCAACTGTTGGTGTCAATCAGAAAGAGATTTGACCTGAATGGGAGGCGTGCCAGGAAAAAAAAACCTTTGCAAGACTACAGTTTGCCAGTGAGCATATAGGTAAAAACCAGGCCTTTTGGAATAATGTGCTCTGGAGAGACAAATCAAAGATAGAGTTGTTTGTCCACAGTAACAGCAGACATGTTTGGCGCAGACCAAAGACAGCTTTTCAGGGGAAGCACCTCATACCTACTGTGAAGCACGGTGGTGGAAATATGATGGTTTGGGGTTGCTTCACTGCCTCAGGGACTGGACAGCTTGCATTCATGTATTCAACTATGAATTCTGCATGATATCTAAATGTGCTTGAAGATAACGTGAGGTCATCTATCTTAAAGTTGTAGGTGAACTGAAAGTGGACCATTCAACAGGATAATGATCCCAAGCACACGAGCAAATCCACCAAGGAATGGCTCAAAAAGAAGAAATTGAGGGTTATGGATGGTTTCATCTGTATTATGAGGTGTGTTTTTTTTCTGTACTATGCATTTCGAACTTGCTAATGTCATGCAAGCTAATCAATTAATACAGATTATTAATTATTATTATTATTATAATTTATTTTATTCACAACATACTTATGTAAACCCAGGGAAACAAACAACTGCAGATAGTTATCCTCAGACTCGGAAATAACTGTGGTGCGTCCCACATTTTACCATTCTAAATAGTATGCTAGTCACCGCTATGGTGTTAGTGCTATTTAGCCATCATATTTTGTGCATAGAATTTGGCTTGGGACCTAAAGTCTAATTGAATTTGAAGTCCTTGCCACCATCGAATTAATCAGCATGGTGGAGGATGCAGCACATCACAACAAGAACATTTGAAAATGTTCTTCCATATGTAGCTTGTAATACTAAGACTGTTTACTACCAGAGAGAGTGAAATAAAAAAAAAAAAATCTTCCTGCAGATTTAAATGTTTCATCATATCAATAGTAAGCGTGGGTTGTAATCTTCTACCGTCGAATTAAACTAGGTGTCTCTCGTCACCATTACTGCAACCTGAAGGAAAAAAGGACAAATGTTTGAAAAAATGAGGTATCATAATACGGTAATATACACATAATAGCTTTAATTAAGTTATCTTAAACTCATTAATATCTGATTCTCAGGGCAGATATGTTCATAGCATATATAATAATAAAAAAAAAAAAAATTCTAGTCATATTAATACTTCATAATGGATGACAACATATTTGAAAAGTTTTAGCACTTTCTTTTTTAAACCATCTACATTTTCAGTGCATATGTACAATATCCATTTCATGACCGTACTTTAAAAAAAATAATTATAATAATAATTATGTGCCTAACCTGAAGCCTTATTCAGTATGGATTTCTCTGTGGCATGTTCTTTTGTCACCTCATTATTTCATAACGTAATTAATTTACAAGGCCTCTTTTGCACAACTCTATTACGTTGAGGTGTCCTATGTAAAGTGACAACTAAAATAATACAAGGATAATGCAATATCGATTCTATGTCTTGTTTTATCTTTACAGGTTTATAAATATGAAGAATTAAGAAACAATACTATATTTAGAAAAAAAAAGAAAAAAGAAAAAAGATTATCTTCACATAGAAAAAGCTAAGCCACTGCGAGGAAAAAAAAAAAACTGCTTGTGCTACGTAGAAACTCTACCCTGAACAATAATAAAATACCATCATTCTGTCACAATTAAAGGCGGATGAGGCTTGCTTCCTGCAAATCTCATTTTATGTTTTAATATAAAGAGTCTGATTAATCTAGAAAGGGGCAGTCTTTGGTGAAAGGGCCAGAAGGCAGCATTTGTACCACCGTTACCTTGTATCTATTTTGCTTTGCCTCACAAAATGAATGTTGTTAGCACTGTCGGCTAGCTCAGGATGCTGTTCTACTGACAGTACAAAATAGCCATCGTAGCCAGACACTTTCCCACTCGAAAGCAGTTGCTGCTTCTCAGCTTCAGTCCATGTTCGGCTGCCACCCTCTCCACTGAGAAGCCTGCTCTGTTCGCGTGCCCATGCCTGCTCTACTGCTCTCTCCCTTGCCAGCTCCAACACATGTTCTCTGGCCTCACTGGCTGAGGCGCCATAGCGCACGTTCAGGCCTAGCGCCCCCGACTGGAGCTGGATGTTTGCCAGGCGTCTGGTCCTTCCACCGGCCATTGATGTCATCTGTGTCACCGTCACATTGATACCGTTCTCCAGGACACGTCCCTCAGCGCCGCTCATCACAATAAGGTCGTCCTCTAGTTGCCCAAACTTGACAAAGTGGTGTGTGTCTCGCCCATCCACGGTGTAGTGCAGACCCTTCAGGTAGACAGCACCGTGGACAATAGTCGCCAGGCGCCGACTATCCTCACTAGCAACACCAATGATGTCAGCCAAAGCAACCCCATTCATTATGGAGAATTTTATGCCCTTGCCAAAGATGGTAGGGAGGGTCGAGAAAAGAGGTGTCTGGTCCAAACGTTGGTTCAGGCAGCGGATGGACTGACTCATCGGTAACCTTTCCAAGGAGATGAAGGATCTTAGTTGCCTCTGTAGCTCACACTGAATACCCAGCACAACCTATGAGCACAAGAAAAAAGCACAGGTGTAAATTTGGAATATAATTATAACAAAATCAATAAATGGATTCTCCCAAAGTACATACAGTGCCCCAACAACATAAGAATCTAACACAATCTGCCATCTCATTTGCTATGATATGAAATATAATCATTATTTTTTGCATTATTCCTCTATAATGTATTAATATCTATGACAATATAGACTGCATTATAGCGTTTGAAAAAAATGAATAAAGACTAAACTGTCTTTACAGTAAAGAACACTGAATGAATAAAGACAAACTGACACAAAAGTATTGAAGATATACACTCATCGACCATTTTATCTGGACCCCTACCACTGTAATCCTAGTCATTCATGTCATTAACTAATCAAGCAATCATGTGGCAGCACGGCAATGCATAAAATCATGCACGTACATGTAGTCAGTACAGTATCTTCGGTTAATGTTCACATCAAACTTCATAGTCGGGAAAAATGTGATCTCAGTGGCTTTGCCCTTGGCTTGGTTGTTGGTGTCAGACGGACAGTTGGAGATCGGAAAAAGACAAGGTGATGTTTTTCCAATCTTTACCTCTCCAATTTACGTGAACCTGGTGCCCAGTGTACTCTCAGAAGCCTGTTCTTGTTTGCCAGGAGTGGAACCTAATGAGGTCTTCTGCTGTCATAGCCCAGTCGCCTCAAGGCTTGACATGTGTAGTCTGAGATGCTTTTCTGCTCAGCATGGATGTAAAGAGTGGTTGTTTGAGTTATTGTGGACTTCCTGTCAGCTTTAACCTCTCAACAAGGCATTTTCCACATGCAGAGCCACTGCTCAATGGATGTGTATTGCACCATTCGGTTTAAAATCTAGACCCTGTTGTATGATAAAATCCCAGGAGATCGGCAGTTTTGGAAATACTCAACGATTCATGCCACAGTCAAAGTTACTGAGATGACATTTTTTGCCCATTCTGATGTTCTGATGTAAACATCAAGACAAACAAAGGACTCATGAACAACTATCACATAACATAAAAACAGTTCATCCAGGTAACACCACACAGTATTAAGACACAAGCGTATTTAAACTTCTGAACTGGTTCATTTGTGTAAATTCAGTTATTATCTCGGATGGGCCGTGGTGGGATGGGTCTCCCTGAGGTGCTGGGGGTGGGTGACCTCATTGTAGGGTGTTGTGGAGGGGGCCCTTTTCATTTTCGCTCTATCAATTATGCTTAAAGCAAAATGAACACTACTTAAATGACTACAAGACACATTGAGAAGTGTGCTCATTGCTAATATGATTATAGTGTGTCGAAATGCTTACATGACTTGTGTCCCAGTCCTGGGTTTTGGTTTGGGTCTTCATTTCATAAGATTGTTCCATGCCTTCCACATCGGGTTTAGGAAAGCCAGGCACAACGTTATGGAGCTGAAATCCAAACAGCTTTAGCCAGCTGCCGATATCTGTTTATACCAACACACAGAAAAAAAACCCAAATAATTGTCTGTTTCCAGTATGCGCATATTTTCATTGCCGCTTCACCAAAGATCTTGAAAAACCCTTCAAAGAGTAAATTATACTACTTGTCAATAGTTTAATATTTTGGAACATTTCAACCACTGCTAATATTAGAACAATCCCTTTGTTTTTTTAGTTTTTTTTTTTTTTTTTAACCAATCAATGCTTAAATGAAAAAACTCAAGATGGATTTTTTGAGGCTAGAGCAATAGCAATCTTTAGTTTTAATTTGAAAGCATATTACCCCCCCAACCCCCCCCCCCCCAAAAAAAAAAAAAACCCAAGTAGGTTGAAATGTGAAGATTTTAAAATAAAAGTAATTTTATTATTTACTTATAGCAGTAGTGACTACTGTATATAATGTATGATCAAGTCAATATACATGAAATACTATTTTACCTGACGTGAACTGAGTAACTTCCTCAATATTTCCCACTGGGCAATTGTTTTTAAACGTGTAGAGATTGAAAGGCTTTGGGTTGGCACTGAGCTCGGCCCACAAGTTGTAGTCAGGTGTTGTCCACCTGCCTGCTACGACATCGTAGTCCCTTCGCCCAAAATGAATCAGCTTTGTGAAAGGATCATAAAGTCCACCATGGAATCCAATAATCAAGTGGAACGATGGGTTAGAGTCTTGATAAATGTCCCCATAAGGAGTGTACCGGACCTCCTTGATCATTTCCCCAGAACTTCTGAAAATAGCTCGTGGAGTGCCGGTATTGTCACAAGCCACATAATACTCCTCGCCGCTGCTTAGTTCCATCGCGATGATGTGGCCTTGAAGGTCATAATAGAGGGAGGTGATTTCAGAACTGCTGTGGTTGTACATATGCGTTACTCTTGTGGGATTAGATAGATCTGCGTAGAAGAACTGCAGGTGGTGCCCAGTGCTGGACTTGCTAGAAACACGCCTGCTGAGCCCGTCATAGCGGTACTGGATGCTTTCCTCTGAAACCTTATTGTAGACACGTATGAGGAGCCCATTGGAGTTGTAATCAAAGATGTCGTTGCCCCTCATGCGGAGAAATCCATCGTCGTCTATTTTGTATTGGATTTCACCTAATCTGGTGATGCGGTCACGGAGATCGTAACGAAGCGGCGTGAGTCTGGAGCTTGTGCCATGGCTCAGGAGGTTGATGTTACCGTTCAGGTCATAGCTGTAGCGCCACTGGGGGCGTTCATTTATCAGTACACTCTGAAGCTGGCTGTCAGCATCGTATTCATAGGAATATCGTGTGATGTTGCCATCCACACCAACCCGGATTTCGCAAACAACAGTGCGGCCCATGTTGTCATAATGCACCGTCATCCAGTAGGCGATCAATTTGAGGATCTCATACTGTACCTCCACTACCTGCCCGTAGGCATTGAATATCTTGGTGTGCTTCATGGCATGGGTCGTGATGACCTGATTAAGATCATAGTTTATAACGCTGAACTTTCCAAACTGCTCGACGCGTCCAGATACATCCACATAACGATAAAGATCAATGGGAAGAGGGGTCTCATTGATCATGGCCTGCATGCTGGTGACACGAAAACTGTTATAGCTGTAGTCAAAGCGAGCATTCACCAAGCCCTCCTCGCTGAATCGGAAGATCTGACGTCCAACCAGGGGGCCTGGAAAAAATGGATTCAGTCTAAATGAACACATGAAATACAGGCACATACAGTCGTGCTTTAGAAGTTTGTGTTAGAATTCTCTATATTTCTGTATAAATATGACCTAAAACATCATCGGATTTTCACACAAGTCCTAAAAGTAGTTCTTCCCATTTACAATCACAATTTGCTCTAAAATGTATTTAAGACTGTATTTAAAACTCAAGTCAAATGCTGTTTTAGCATTCGACCATTTACTGCAACCCATTCAACTAAACTAAATTTATTGCCTTGCCCTTTTCCATTGTTGTTTGCTTATTTCATTCCACAATTAACATTATCTCTGCTTTCAAAAGGCCCATTTTGTTTGAGTGAAATTAGATCAGTTAAAGGTTAAACCCAATTGGTTCAGAGGACAAAATGATAAACCAGTCAGCAAGGGTGCTGGGGCACAGAGATTAGCTTCAACTGGCTAAGGGGAAATTATTGTGGGACTGTTACATAGGATGCAAAACTCCTTAACTCAAGAAAACTGTTTACTGATACCATGAATCACCGGTTTAGAGATCTACCGCTGCTCACAAAATGAACTAATCCCCCAACCTGCTCTTAATTAAGATTGATGCTGCGTGACAGCAATGATTGGCCTAATATTTCTGCTTAAGTTATTAAAGTTATGGACCCTTAAATTGTACTTACACAGGGAATGTTTATTACAATTTGTTTATGAGCATATAAAATGAACAAAAGATATTTATTGAAGGCTGTAAACACGGGCCTTTGAATAACAAGGTATATATTATGGGCATATATTCTAATAAAATTCAGTAATGGTACAAAAAAGGTCTAGTTAATTAGCACAATTTATCCACTTTAAATGTTAGACAAAGTGAACTACAGTGCAGATGATTTTGGGCACTCAGGCCCAAGCAAAAGTGTTTATTTTTTTTCTTTCAGTATAGTAAACATGTTATTATAACCTGGTTTCATACTGTAGATTTAAAAAAATAAATAAATAAATAAATAAATAAATCATGTTATGTGGAGTCCTAATTAATCAACATGTATCAAAACAACAAACATGCAAAAGAAAGGTATATTTTTGGGGTATTTTGTCAGTAGGTATGACTGGTATCCGTAAATAAAGAACACACACCTGTTTGCCTGTATCTGATGGTGCATACGCAGCCATCTTGCATGAGGTGGATGGTTTTAATCATTCCCGAAGAGTCATCATAGGTGAACGTGACCAGTGTGGTGTCATAGATGATCTCAGACAGACGAGCCTGGTTGGTGTATTTGTAGAGGACACGGCGGCCTGAGCCCAGGTGGAGCGTCTGGAGCAAACGCCTGTCACGGGTGAAGTCCTGAATGATGTGAGCTCGGCTGTCTGGAGGACTGTAGATGTTTCTGTAGTAGCCCACTGACAGCATGGACTGCAGGCTGTGACGTACCATGCTCGGCATGGTCACGGCCAGAAGCCGATCTGTTTGGTCATACTCGAAAATGTATCTCCGTTGGCTATGTAACTGGAGTATAACAGACTAGAGAGAGAGAGAGAGAGAGAGAGAGAGAGAAATCTGTTTCAAAGTAGTATTAATTCGACGCTGGACAACCACAAATTTGGGCAGCCGTCTTATATGTGACATATAATGACTTTGCTTTGTCTTCAGAAACATATAAGGCAATGTTTAATGAATACTTTTAATATAAGTTTCCACAGGGATTTATTATAGAGTCATTCTGAAAGCATGCACTCTATGACTCATCATGAACTGTTAATTACCGTCGTACCACACTGACTAAAAAAACAAAATGCAGACATTTGCATTTGCAATATTTCCACAAAGGAAAAGTATGTAGAACAAAGTAAAACAAGATGCTCATGCATAACCTCTAACTTCAAGAAAGGAAAAAGGAAAAGATCACGGTACCTTCTCCATGAACGAGTAACTCCAGATTTTGCCGTTGACCCATGTTCTAGACGCCATCCTACCATTTTCATATTCCAATTTTTCAGACCAGTTTCCACGCCGTATGCCGGTGATGAGGCCTGTAGCCGAGTAGGTGACGTTCACCTCATTGTATTTGCTACTGGGTGACCACAGAACGGGCCGGCCCAGCTCGTCGTACAGAATCCTTAAAGTAAATTTGCGATGGTCATCATAGATCTTGCCCAAACGTGTGGCATGGTCAAAGTCTATGGACAGCAGATTTCTGTTATGAGCCTGATGATAAACACAACAACAGAAGGATAAGGGACAAAAGCCAGAAAGATTGTATAGGCTGATGTTATTTGCCAGGATTAGGCCAAACCTTGAGATAATGACACAGTCGATAAGGATTATCCAGTGAGAATCCATATCTTAAATAGCTTAGAGAACGCACGCTATAGACCAGACAGTAATCAATCAATCCTACAAAGCCTAATAAATAAAGCAATAAAATAAAATAAAAAATGACTAACTAAAGGCTCAAACAGAATTTT
>JANDJT010000217.1:2271364-2287235 GCA_024331685.1 Stegophilus panzeri | reverse complement strand
GCATGTACCAGTCGCTCCTTCTTTCCATTCACCACAAATGGAACTAGCTGACGTTTGTTATTTGCCGTTTCCATTAAATGATCGATAATGGAAGTCTGTGACCTTCTTTCTGTCACAATTACTATGAACTCAGAGATGGGACTTGTACGGGAATATTTGTTTAGTATTTCATCAAGCTAACATCATATTACACGGAGTAAACATTAAAGCAGACTTTTTGTTGAGCCTGGTGATATAAAAAAAAGTTTCAATTTTTTTTTTTTTTTTGTTTAAACCTTTCACTGAGTGATAGGTGGTCTGTGGTATAGCATGCTGATGAGTCACAGATAAACAAGTTCACTGATGATGCATACTCGCAGCTTGCACTCATAGGTTGTGTGGTTGGTCTTTGACTGCTCTTGCCGCTGTCTCCATTCGATCAGACTCGGACTGTGCTCGCTGGGCAGTGTGATGTTGCACCTACTCACTGCTGGGTTGATTGTCCCAGCTGACACATGTGGCTCAGTAACAAGTGTCACGCCCATGCCACTGGCGAAGGTCACATGGAAAGAGCCATCAGTGCTCACACGGTACGTGCTCTGTGCATGTTCTGCAACAGGAGTGGTTAACGTGTGAAAACAGCAATTTACAAACACAAGTTTGTGCAAAAGAGTGATGAACACAGCTAAGGTGTTGCTTGTTCTTTGCAAACAAAGACACTTCTGATTTTCTCTTCATCTGTTTCCACAAAGGCAAATTACACACATGTGTGAGGGTTGGTATTACAACCATTGTTCTGTCAGAAACATATGAAAAAAAATGTTTCCTATTGTGCTTCTTTTTATTTTGTTTTAGATGGGGTCTGTTGCTTCACACCTCCACACAATATTCTCACAGGAAGTGCAGCAATGAATTAATACTTAAAAATCTATAAAAAAAAAAATATAGGTGTATAAACAAACAGTCAGGAGGAAAAAAATAAGTACACCCCATGGAAATTTTTGGCTTACATATTTGGACAAGCATACATTTGATCATCTTTGAAACGGTGCCTATTAATAAAAACCGATACACTCTATTAAATGACACATAAAATCGACATTTTGTCATAATTTACATGAACGCAAAACAGATCAGTCACGTGAAAAAAGTAAGTACACCCCTCCGTTTATCACACATGATGTAAAAATGCGAAACTATCAGTGTTCATATAACCAGATTTAAATCTGAGTAGATTTTTAAGCTGTTCATCTGAAAGGATGTTAATATTCTGAATTAATACTATTACTATAGAAAATTGTTCAGGATAAATTCGGGTTAGGTTCACGGATGTGTGAAAGGAATTTAATGATCAGGACATACACAGAAAAGTCAAAATTCCTGATCGATCTTTCTTACTGAAGCCAGACTATCCTTGGTGAGATTCATTATTTCAGTAGTGGTACCCAGATAGCACGTATACATCACCACAGCATGTCCACACCACAATGCCTGAGTCATGTCACAGTGACATTGCTAATTGGGAAGACAGTGGCACAGCAGTGCTTGTTTAATCACAAGTCACATTCAGCTATTCTTGCATATGACGTGACTGAAACCATAATCCTTGTAAGACAGCAGCACCTCCTGGTGACAATATATTAAATCTTCATACTCGGAGAATGTGATGAGCGGATTTTGCTTAAGTTCCCTTTGACTACCTTTTGGAACATTGTTTAGCAAGGTAGCATACATAATATCGATTTTAAAAAAAAGTACAGTCGTGTGAAAAAATAAGTACACCCCATGGAAATAGTGTTTTTTTTGTTTGTATCTAAAGAGTTCTGTAAGGCCTTCAGAAATTTTGGTTATGGATGCCTATGTAAATGTTAAGGATCCCTAGTCTGGCAAGGGATTTAAAATGATCTCCAAATTATTTGAAATACATCATTCCACCAATCTACATAATAATAATCTACAAACGACTCATCAAATGACTGCCAATTTCTCCAGGACTTACTGGCTGTACCAGCAAATTCAGCCCAAGACTGTCTGATGCAAAGTCTCCAAGAGCCCCAAAATTTCATCACAGGCTCTGCTAGTAAGTCTTGCAGCTATTGGTGTCAAAGTGCATGCTTCTACAATCAGAAAGAGATTGTACAAATTTGACCTGTATGTGAGGCGTGCCAGGAAAAAACCTTTGCAAGACTACAGTTTTCCAATGAGCATATAGGTAAAGACCAGGACTTCTGGAATAATGTGCTCTGGACAGACGAATCTTTGATTCTTTAGATAGCTGTTTGGCCACAATACCAGCAGACATGTTTGGTGCAGACCAAAGACAGCTTTTCAGGAGAAGCACCTCATACCAACTGTGAAGCACGGTGGTGGAAATGTTATGGTTTGGGGTTGCTTTGCTTCCTCAGGGACTGGACAGCTTGCATTCATTGATTCAACTATGAATCCTCCATCATATCAAACACTGCTTGAAGATAACGTGAGGTCATCTGTCTGAAAGTTGAAGTTGAACCGAAAGTGGACCTTTCAACAGGATAATGATCCTAAGCATGCTAGCAAATCCACCAAGGAATGGCTCAGAAACAAGAAATTGAGGGTTATGGAATGGCCTAGTCAAAGCCAGGATTTAAATCCCATTGAAATGTTGTGGGGGGATTTGAAATGTGCAGTGCATGCAAGAAAACTCTCAAAAGAATATTGCATGGACAATTACACACAACGCCTACAGGAAGTTATTTTTGCTAAAGGAGGTAATACTAGCTTCGGAGGTCAAGTGTGTACTTATTTTTTTCCACAAAAGAATATCACATCTATTCATATTTCTGTTGAATAAATGACTGAAAAAGTTTATTTTCCTTGTGGTTTTGTTCAAGTATATACTGTATCAACTTCATTAATAGGCACCTTTTTTTTTTTTTTTTTTTTTTTTTTTTTTTTTAAAGATAAATTGTTTGCTTGTCCACATATGTCCAAAAAGCCAAAAATTTCGATGGGGTGTACACATTTTTTCACATGACTATATGTGCTAACGTCCCTATTAGCAAACAACAATTAGCAATTGACATATCCAGCACCTTGGAGTGGCCTTCAACAGTTCTGCCTGAAATACTGAACCAAGTACTAAATGTACTGGCAAGCTAAAGAAACAACATAAAAAAGGCTCTGCTCTAGCAGTCCGACCACAACCACGTTGTCATTAAAAATGCACTCATGCTGGCTATACTCTGTGCTAATGAACTGGAAAATGGTTTCTGGGGAAAGAAGTCCTGGCATATAATAGAATTAAGTGTGGTGACTTGTCTGCACACTAAACATGTATTCAGAATAAGGATGTTTCATTTATTATCAGAAGGGCAAGCAGTAATAAATAATAAATGCATCTAAACAAATAGTATTATTAATAAGAAACAAATTAGTAGACCTCAAAGGTATACCCCCCCCACCCACACACACACACACAGTTACATAGTATTTCTTTCTTATTGATTGACTGATTTTACCAACAAAGAAATATCAAATTGCAAACTCCTGCCACACACAATTATTTACAGTATACACAATGTCCTGTAATGTGTAGCTTAACCATACGCTGGATATCACCTAGTGTCCAGGGTAAAAGAACAAAATACAACAAAATGCATTATTTTCTTATCGCAATTAGAATCTTTTGACAGTGTCTTGATTGCTTTTTTTTTTGGATGATATCAACACTCACAAAGGACATAAATGACATCATATAGATTTGAGGAGTTAATATTAAAACATGCATTAGTTATACATGACAACGCATGGCTGGTTGAGAGACATACCTTGGCGAATTGTAAAAATGGTGTCAGAGGAGGAAAAGTTAGTGACTGTAATGAAGTTCTCCGAGTTGGAGCTGTCTACTTCTACCCGGACTGACTTCTCCAAGCTGTTGTGGAAACTGCTGACTTCCGCAGTTGGAAAGGTGACATTGACGACGTGTCCTTCAGTGTTGTACCTATTCATACAAGAAGCCTTTCTCAGCAAAGTCACTGCAGCACAGATCTGATTTATGTAACACGAAAGGGCAAATGAAACCTTTTCATCGTGGACTGTGGACACTTATTGAAATGTCATTTTTAGGTAAGACGCATCTTGCCAAACATTTGAGATGAATTACTGTTGATCAAATCAAAAAGAAGGTGCTCCCAGGGTGACCTGGAGCAGCTTTCTGACCTGGAAGCGATTTAATTTGAAGACACCACAAGATGGCACTGATAAGTACACTCAGTGGAGGAGAGTATTCTGAAATACTTTGAACTGTCTAAGATCGAGATACTGATTAAGGAAAGCCACACCAAATGCACGCACTCAACGTCTCTTTTAAAGAGACGACGTTTCTAAATGAGGGCAATCCTAAATGTCAGAGTGGGGTTATTATGGAAAAATCTGAGTCTTACTCGTATACTGTTGTCCATCCATTCTCATCAGTCTTTGTTGCTAGGAGACCGGTGTTGCCATGGAAAGTGAGCTGGGCAATATCATGGCCCTGGGCAGAAACCCTCTTGAGGAGGCGACTGTTGCTGATGGTGAGCCAATGCACCTGACCTCTGGGTGCCACTAACCAAAGGGGTATTCCGTTGGCATCGCGCCGCACGTTGATGGCACTGCCATCCCGACTGACCACAGTGCTTAGATGCCAATCAGCTGAATAGGTGAAGTTGTACAGGAAATCACCAGTGATCAGATGTTTGGTGTGAAGGTGTGTGCCATTGTGGCCGAATAAGTAGATCTCGTGGTCCACCACTGAGGCGATCTCGTACATTCCAGCTGTATTTAGTTGTGGCTGGTTGGTGCTCATGGAGCGGATCCGGACATTACCCAGGTCAGCAATGTAGAGTGTCCCATTGGGTGCAACTGCTAATGACGAGGGCGCTTCTAAGTGGGCATCACGGGCATAGCTGCCATCACCTGTGGCCACAATCAGAAACAATATTTAAAATAAGAGCTCTGGATATTCATTTAATTTCCCTAGGCATCTCTTTTAACGTATGTATTTGCGCTTCGCAAATTGAGTGCTGCTCAGAGAGTGCTCATCTGATACCAGCTCACACGATGAGAAATATACGAGACACCTAGGGTGAAGCAGTTATTGTTCTACCTAGTTTAGACAACACTTATTCCTAAAACAATGAATCAAAATAAAACAGGAAAACATCATGCAGTCTGAAATGATCACATCTTCAACTTAATATACAAAATGTCAAATCTACCCAAGGGTTTACGACTTGCCGATTAGACCATCGATCATGAGGCATATGTATTAAAGCAGTGATCAGCTGTTAGCAGACAGCTGTGTGAGAACGAGCGAACATGTAATAAAGGCTTGGTATGTCAGATGCATGAACAGAGCTGAATCAATACTTCGCAAAGTGTCTGTGTTGGTAGCGTGCTTAGGTACAGTAGTGCGGTGGTAATTGAGTCCAAGCGTGTTTCTCATTTCTTGTTTGTGCATCCATATTTCCTTTCCTCGCTTCCCTTCCTTGCATCTTAGCTCCACCCCCTTAGGGTATGAGCGAAGGACGCAAGGATGAGATGCAAGATGAGAGGAGAGAGGAATCGAAGCAAGTCAAACGGAATATCCTCGCTCTCTCAAGCGTCACAAAGCGACGTCAATTAATGATGACTGTGCTCAGCTGGATGACCTCACCGCGCTTCAGGGATCTGCCGTTATGCTTATTTTTGCGATGTGCCGTTATGTTGTTGGAGCTCGGTTAATAACAATATTCTTAATAAAGCAAAATGCACTGATAGTATGTGAAATGTCTGGATTATTCGACAATGAATTGATTAACAATACATACATTATTGCATCTTTTGTGCAGCTTTGCATATCCAAACATGCAAGGATCAATTCATTACAATACTCTATATGTAAGCATGTTATTATTGAATTATACTTCACACAAAATTCCTTCACATCATCAAAGGATGTTTTGTTTGAGATTGTGGTAGATGTAAAGGAGGAGGGGAATATATATATGTGCGTCAGGTTTTTTGACAAAGAAACACTTCCGCATAGGATACACCGGTGTATCCTCGCTCCTAGCTCCTCTGGAAGCTTCCTCATTCCTCGTCTCCTCCTGGTGCAATTAGAGAATTGATATGTCCTTAAAGATGGCTAACATCCATCCATTTCCGGGTCACGGGCTAGATGACGGAGGAGCGAGGAAACAAGGAAGCATCGATTTGAGTATTGAGAAGCACCCCAGGTGTGAACTGGGAGTTGGAGTCCATAGTAGCCATGTTTGTAGTCAGAGGTGCACTCTGGGAAACGGAGTCAAACGCCAGATTCGGCATTGACATGACAGCCGATAGAAGCCCGTCCTCTGTTGTGCTGGCATAACCGGAAATGAATGAAACGATTGTTCTCACGATCTGTACGGTTAAATTAATAAGTGTGATGTACTCGTGCTTTTCACGTGGATGTCAGACAGCAGTCGGAACAGTGATGACACGAATTTGTTATTTAATCAATCTACCCCCAAACAATCCTTCCATATTAATAACATTGCCATAAAAATACCTTCACGACAGTTCCTTTGAAAATGATTCAGATAACATTAACAATAGCGGAAAATTACACCTTATATTACAAATCCTGATCTACTTTACTTCTGCAGTAAACTCCAGCAACTAATTCACCGACTCTCCGCGCCATATCATCAGAAAATGCGTAATTGAACTGGGAAATCCTGTTTCTCATCACAGCAGTTACTATCCAATAAAATGTGATTAAACAAAAGAATGCATTCATTTAAAAAACTTATAACAAGAAATATTATTGTGTCCTTAATAGTTCCTGTTACCTATATATGCTAGAAACAGCATTTTCATCAAAGCCGATACAAACTATTAGATTACTTAATATAGGATGCGAGGCATTTAATGTTATTTCATTAGCTGGCAGCCTATAAATGTGGCTGGAACTCATACTGTTAAATTGGAAAATTTGCAATGATCAACACACCAATGATCCTTTACTAATTATTTTCATGACAATCGGCTGTAATATATTCACAGTAAATTAGACAACCGCTGTTAGATGTTTGTTTGAATGTTTGCCTACTATTCATTTTCATTTGATCGTATTATTCTAAATTGTATTTTTTTTTTATTGTCTCTCGCTTTTTATGCAACATCGTATTGGAATTGACAGTAAAAAGGGGAAAAGGCAACCCGCTTTATCAGTCCACGTTGTCTACTGCCTGTTCATTTGGGGGGGTTAAAGAAAAGAGCTTGGCTGAAGATGGCGGTTTAAACACACCGAAAAACCACCTAGAGCTTTACACATCATGAAACATCTGGAACGTTTAGAAGCTTGAACTGCACTGCAGGTCATTTTCATATCTGGGCCACCATGAAAATAAAAAAAAAAAAGTTAAACACTTCCATAAGACCAGTCTGAGTACTGGGAATTTTCTCTACGTAAATAATTATGTACATTTTCAATGCAAGTGACCAACTTAGGATTCGGCCCTAAATGTATTTGCCTATTATTGTACACGACAGTCAACCCCAGGCCCATGAGTTTTACATTACTGACCTGCCTTACATGTTTTAATTAATAAGAATACTGTTGGTTTCCTGTCCACTCACCAGAGAAGCAGTCACAGTTGGGGTCAATTTTGCAGTCACAGTCGACCGGAGCTCCTGCCACAACGGAAATCTCACCATTGGTGGTAACCTGTTGGATGCGGTTGATCTTTCGCTCATCTGTCTCGGCAATGTACAGCAGGCCCTGGTGTGACACAGCTATTGCTTTAGCTGCCTCTAGAGTGGAATGTACAGCCAATTTGTTGAGCAGGGAGTGATCAAGCCCTGGGACTTGGCAGTGGATTGGCCGGCCAGCAACAATACGCACCTCCAGGCTCTCCGACACCTGCAACACAATGTTGTTGTCCAGGATGTAGAGGGAATTGTCCATGGGATTAATAGCCAGGTCTGTTGGCCATTCCAGACGCACCTACGTTGACAAAATATGGCCCAAATATGTTACGTTATTGCTATAATGGCTGTCAGAATCTTGCTAACAATTTACACCATATTTTCAGATTTGCAGTATGTCAGAATACAGATTAAATCAGTGCATGTGGGCAGTTGAAAACACTGCAGGTGGATGAGAATATTCTGGAAATTGACTCCGAAGCTGAAATGACCTCGGACTGTTTCCCAAAAAAAATGTATTAGCTCTATGGTTAAAATTTAGTAAATAGAATTTAACATATTCAAATTGCAAATAACTAATTTAATGATTCCACTCCATTTGACTTCTATGTGAGGTGTGCAGCAGTCTTCAGTGCAGACTAGTAGGGCTTTAACTAATGATTGTTTTGATTAGGTAGTATCAAATGACTTAATTTAAATAAATATCAGGTCCCTAACTACAATACAATAATGCTGATATCAGTATCAGAAAACCAGTCATGCAATGAGAATATGTGCTTATGTTTGTATATAAGATAGATAGATAGATAGAGGGTGAGAGAGAGAGAGATTCTGTATGGAGAGAACGGTCTCAGATCCCTCGCCATGTATTCTCCAACCTCATCAGGCATTATAGGAGAAGACTCAGAGCTGTTATCTTGGCAAAGAGAGGTATTAAGGAAGTATTGATTAAAAGGGTGCCAATAATTGTTGCGCACCTATATTTAACAAAGATATTTTTTGCTAAACCTGTGTTTTGTTTGCAATTGTTTGATATCCATGACAGCAGAGTATTTTCGTGAATTGTTTGAACAAAAGATTAAAAGGGTTAAACAAGAAAGACAATTTTTCACAGCCTTCTTTGCTCATATTTACCAAAGGTGCCAATATTAGTGGAGGACACGCACTGTACATTCTCTACTGATGGTGTTATTAACTAGTCCTCACTATCAAAAGGGGAAGAGTGCTGGGGAGAGTATGATTTATGCTAATCACTGTATGCATGTTGTAGGTGTATCAGTACGGCTTGGATCCAGTGTTAATCAGAGGCTAATTTGGAGCCAGGCTACCTCCCCAGCTGATCCACACGGATGGCCAACTTCCTGCTGAGATCACAGACTATATGCCGAGTGTGTGTATATATGTATTTTAGAGCCCAGGCTAATGCATCCTGCTCTGCCTGATCTCTCAGCAGAGCAAACCCTCTTATCTCTACCCCGTCCCCAAAGGTGTTTGCCCTTGCATCGGGTAATAAATAATTCATTAATGTTTTGACAGGACATAATGCTCTGCACATATCCTTGCCGTTTCTACTCACCTAACCAGACAGGCCAGTCTGTGATGGAGGAGTGTTATGTTGCGTCCTCGACAAGTCAAAAGCTTTCAAATTAAAGCAGCCGTCATTTTCTCTTTCTCTCTATCTTCCATTTGTCCTTCATCTTACATTTGAACAAAAGGAGGAAGATTGTAAAAAATGCAAGAAATCTTCCCAACACAAAGCCAGAGGGAGAATATGACCTTATGTCTTGCCATTTTCCTGCCTTCGACACTTTATAAAGCCATGCAAACTATAAGGTAATCACATGTTGCTGCATAGAGAGACAAGAGTCTGTAAGATAAGTGAGAGCTGCTCAGGGTATTACTACCTGGCTTATTTGGCACCGTTAGCCAAGGGTTTTGATTTGTTTCAGTTCGGCCCCTAGCAGACTTTGTGATTCCTGGGAGGCTCACTTTTCATTCACTCTGTGCATTTTCTAATACACTAAAATATAAAAGTCTACCAAGGGCACTGTTTTGACTTCATTATTTATTAAAAACCAATACCCAAAATGTTTCTCAGACGATACTTGTCATTCAAGGATACATAATATAGCAGAGTCAAATCATTATTTCTAGCTGTATAAAACTGAAATACACTACCACTCAAAAGTTGGGACACGCATGTCAAGGGGACAAGCCTTAGACATTTTTTAAGAAGAGTACAATGACGAAGATATCACATGACAGATCCATGGGCTTAGACGCACTCTAACAGAGCTCCTCACGTATAACTCTATTTTCATTTGATTCATTCTCATTTTTTAAATTCTTTAGCAGATATTCCTTTACTTTCATTGTACTCTAATGGCAACAGTTCAAAAACAGCTGACCGTGACACCCTCATCTTCTCCGACAAGTCACAGATCACCTCCGACTGAACCAGCATGGGTAACATTTCGAACGCCATTGCTAGGCTATAAAGCGTTTTGAAGTCTGAATTAGCCAAAATGAGAGGTGAATTCTCCTCACACATGACTATAATTTAGGCAGTGTGCTCTGAAATTGATCTAGTAACAGGTAAACAAAGTTCTCAATGACCAAGCATGACTGGTTGTGGATCTCCAGGACCGTAGCCAACAAAATAAACTTCAGAATGCTGGGGCGGCCTGAAGGGCTCAAAAAAGGTGATGCAGTGGGCTTCATTAAGTGATCATTAACAATGTGGACCCCTTTTCTAGCAGGGAAAGAAACTGAGGTGGAGCAGACACATCCTATTACAGTTTAAACCGATTCCAAAAAAACAACAACATGGGTTCTCATTTTCAACCTCGTCCATTACAACAACAGAGATGTTGTCCTTCATGAAGCCAGGGAGGCATCAACTGCAAAAAACAAAAGATTACAGAGCAGATGCCCTGTGAAGGAGCAGTCAGAAAAGAGCTTAAAGTAGCAGGCATCCATGACCGTTCTTCTGTACACAGTGACAATGAAAGTCATTTAGAATGGGGAAACCAAATTTATTTGTATCTCCAGAGGAAGCACACCTAGACTTAGGGTTAGGGTTAGGGTTAGCTAACCCAGCTCTTAACCCTGACCTTATTTAACAGGTTTGGACTGTTTAGCAGTGCATCTGCTAGTGATCTAAGTGTACTGAGCATTAGCTAGCTGGCTGATGAGCAGTACTGTATGCTTTACAATGTTCGCCTTTTCCCCATGTCACAATAACTGATATGTTTGTTAACTAGCAGCTACTTCAAAGAGATCCTGACTCGCATCTTTCATGTCACACACTTTTTGCAAACTTCACAGTTTAGGGAATTAAACTGATTCGCACCAGCGTTTATCATCCGCAGATGGATGGGTACAGTTTAATCAAATGCTGAAGAATATGATTCAACAGTTTGTTTACAATGATGCTCGGAATTGTGATAAGTGGCTCCAGACCATTATTTGTAGTTTGAGAGGTCCCACAAGCCTTCACTGGGTTTTCCCCCATTCGAATTATTGTACGGGCACAAGCTTCACGTTGTCCTAGTCATCATTAGGGAAAATTGGGAGGACGGCCCTTCTATGAGCAAGAATGAAATTCAATACGTACTAGACCTGAGGGCAAAACTCCACACCTTGAGTCACCTAACACAGGAGAATTTGCATCAGGCCCAAGAACAACAGTCCCAACTGTATGACAGGGGTACTCAGCTATGGGAATTTTCACAGGGAGATGAAGTGCTTGTATTATTACCCACATCAAGTTCCAAATTGGTCACCAAGTGGCAAGAGCCATTCAAGGTCACATGGCGAGTCAGGGACGTCAACTATGTGGTAAGGCAAATGGATAGAAGTGGGACTCTGCAGATTTATCACCTTAATCTCCTTAAACCATGGAGAAAGGTGGTCCCTGTGGCTTTGGTGATGGTTGTTATGGAGATGAAGGAGCTAGGACCAGAGATAAATCTAAAAATGGCAGTTAAATCCACCCCAGTCCCTTGTGGAGACCATAGCTCACTGTCCCAAATTGGTTGCCAAGTTGCAAGTTGAATTTTCTGACATGTTCTCGCCCCTACTCAGTCACACCAATCTCATAGAACACCACAGTGAGATGCCCCAAGGGGTAGTGGTATGCAGCCGCCCCTATTGTTTGCCCAAGCACAAAAAGTAGGTGGTTCAGGAGGAGTGCACGTCCATGCTCGGTATGGGTGTTATTGAGGAGTTCCACAGTGACTGGTCCAGTCCAGTGGTCTTGGTTCCCAAGGCCAACGGTTCATTCTGGTTCTGTGTGGACTTTAGAAAAGTCAACAGGTGTCTAACTTTGATGCCTACCCAAGGCCACGCATTGACAAACTGCTTGCTTGGTTAGGTGTGGCTCGCTTTTATTTGACACTGGATTTGACAAAGGGATATTACCAGAACCCCTTGACTCCAATGTCTTGTAAGAAAACAGACTTTTCCACTCTGTTTGGGCTACACCAATTCGTGACCTCTCCTTTTGCATTGTTAGGAGACCCAGCAACATTCCAGTGACTCATCGACTGAATCCTGTGTCCGCATGCTGCATACTCCGCTGCCTGTTTAGATGACATTAATATTTAGAGTAATGACTGGCAGCATCACATGCAGGGTCTGAGGGCTGTCCTGAGATCATTGACACAGGCGGGACTCAGCAAACACAAAGAAATGTGCGATTGGACCGGTGGAATTATGGTATCTGGGCTTCCACTTGGACCATGGGTAGGTTCAGGCTGCCCAGAATGATCTCACTAAAAAGGGAGCACCAAATCCAATCCAGTAGACGCAACCATGCCAGCAGGCTTTTAATCAGCTAAAAGCTGCACTCTGTGGCGGACCATGTTTTCCTGAATTCTCTCTCCACTTTGTTCTCCAAGTCAGACAGAGGGTTTGGGGGCCGTGTTGTCCGAGTTGGTGCAGGGAGAGGAGCACCCTGTGCTGTACATCAGCAGCAGGCTATCGGTGCACGAGAATAAGCACAGCATGATTGAGAAGGAATTTCTAGCCATCAAATGAGTGGTCCTCACCCTCATACTATCTGCTGGGACAAGCCTTGACTCTCTGTTCAGACCATGCCCCGCTCCAGTGGCTAAACCGCATGAAGGATCCCTCGTTGGTAAGTTTGAGGTGGTCCACACCTATGGGGAATTTGGCTAATGAATGTTCTGTGTTTCAGTGAGTGGCAGAAATGATCAAAGGGGAGAGATGAGAGCCACGGGAGAGAGAGAGCTGAGCAGCAGATACATGTGTGTGTCTATGTGTGTGTGTGTGTGTGTGTGTGTGTGTGTGTGTGTGTGTGTGTGTTTATGTGTACACAGTAAGATAAAAGCACTGAAAAACAAGAGTGATAATAAACAGCCCTTTGAGTTGTTCCAAGCCTGCCTCCTGCCTTCTCATTCCCAACCCAACCCAGGGGAAGTGTCACAGTCAGACTTGAAAGTGGTGATGGGAGCAGATATGAATGCTGTAATGTCCCATAACTTAGATAGGTCTGGAGAAAAATAATTATATTTGCAGGCACTTTCTACCCAGAGACTTAGACAATGCATGTTCTACTCTTCACTGGTTGACCTGCGGCGTCTGCTGAACCCACTGGCAAGAACATATACATTTTTATCTTCGAAGCACAAACCATATTCACAAACTGACCATGTGTTTCATACTGGTACTCTCTCTTCGATAGCAGGTACAGCAGACATTTGGCCTGTGTCATAACTGGATCACAGTGGTAACTTCTTTAGACTCTCATGGACTGCTCCACCATTGCATGCTCCTCGCTAGTGCTTTAACTCTAAATTATTGCATGATGAAGGATTATACCCTTCTGTTCCTGGTTGTCTGTCAGTCACAATCTATTTTTTTCCTATCACTGTTAGAAACACTTATCTTATTTAATTATATGCAGATGATATCTTGTTATTTATTGATAACCCAGCTCTTTCAGTTCCTCATGTTATGGCACAATTTTAGCCATTTCGCAGGTTTTAAGATCAATTAGAATGTCTTGCTTTCTACCTCTTAATTCTGATATAGTTTCTTTTCCTCTTCCTGATGTCAATTCTGTTAGATACAGCCGGGCCATAAGTATTTGGACAGTGGCGTAATTTTCGTGATTTTCCCACCACAGTGGATTTGAAATTAAGCAGTCAAGAGGTGATTGAAGTGTAGACTTTCAGCTGTTTAGTAATTACAGCCATTTTTTCATAGTCCCTCCATTATCATAGGCTCAAAAGTAATTGGACAAACTAACATGATTATAAAGGTTATTTTTATTATTATTATTATTATGATGATTGCCTGAAGTCTGAAACCTATGGACATCATCAAAGAGTTTCCTCCCTTAAGATGCTTTGCTATGCCTTTACTGCAGCTGCCTTCATCTGCTGCTTGTTTGTGGCTCTTTCTACCTTCAGTTTTGTCTTCAGTAAGTGAAAAGCATGGTCAAATGGGTTGAGGTCAGGTGAGTGACTCAGCCATTTAGGCACATTCCATTTCTTAGGCACATTCCAAGCTCTTGGGTTCATTTGACTGAATCTGAGCAGAAATATAGCTCTATACACTGCACTCTATACACTGCTCTAGCCACGACACTATCATCCTGCTACTTCTATCTGCAGTCACATCATCAGTAAACACCAGTGACCCAGTTCCACTGGCAGCCACACATGCCCATGTCATAACACTGCCTCCACCATAACACTGCCTCCAAATGACAGATGATGATGATGTATGCTTTGGATCATTAGCCCTTCTTTTCATTCTCCATACTTCGCACTCTCCGCATCATTTTGGTACAAGTTAATCTCTATTTCATCTGTCCAAAGAATCTTATTCCAGAACTGGGCAGGTATTTTTAGATGTTTTCTAGCTAAATCTAATCTGGCTTTTCTTTTCTTGAGTGTTACTAGTGGTTTGCATCTGGAGGTAAACCGTCTGCATTTACATTCATGAAGGCGTTTCTTGATTGTAGACTTTGACAATGATACACCTACCTCTTAAAGAGTGTTCTTAACTTGGCTAGATGTCGTGTTTTTCAACAAGGAAAGAATTCTGCGATCATCTGCTTTATTACCTTGTGTGTCCTTCCAGGCCTTTTGGTGTTGCTGAGCTTGCCTGTGCATTCTGTCTTTTTAAGAATGTACCAAATTGTTGATTTGGCCACTTCTAAAGTTTCTGCTATCTGTCTGATAGGTCTGTTTTTATTTTTTCCATCTAACGATGGCCTCCTTCACTTGCATCAGCATCTCTTTGGACTGCATATTGAGAGTTGCCATGAACAGCTACCAAATGCAAATTCAACACTTGGAATCAACTCCCGACATTTCATCTCCTTGATCATGAAATAATGAGGAAACAGGCCACACCTGGCCATGAAACTTCTGATCGGTCACTTGTCCAATTACTTTTGAGCCTGTAAAAATGGAGGCACCGTGAAATGAATGGCCCTCACTTTAATGGATGTTATCTTAATGGAACTCATACATGGTAATCAGGCAATCTTAAAAAAAGATACGAGATCAAATCGGTTCTTCTCATTCATCTCAGACCTCAGACTTTTGTATGCTATGTTTCAGCATGACAGTATTTCACCTGCTCAAAAACCTGTGATCAGTGTGAACAGGCACACACCTGTGTGATGTCCATGCGGGAGTCACAGCTGAGTGGTTGAGTGGACATGAGACCATTGGAGCCAATGAAGGTGGTCAGCACTCCTCTCTCATTGATCCTCTGGATGGTGGTTCCATCCACAAAATATACAAAGCCCCTTTTGTCCACTGCAATTCCTGCAGATGAAGACAGTAAAGCTGTGTCAGAGACAGAGAATCTAGGCTTATCCCCATACTGTTACTCATTCTGCTCAACAAATGTCACTTTCAACAAACTCATTCCACCATAAAATGCTATTACATTTCTTTTAAAATACTAAAGGGATTAGAGCAATGCAAGAGAAAGAAAATACGTAATTTATGAGATTATACTCCAGGGGTATGGCTTTGAAAACAAGAATGTTTAGGATTGCATAAAAATCCATAGCCAGTGTTGGTGCATTGCACCAGCACAAGCAGTTTTCGTTCAATTAGTGGATGATGAGTGGACAAAGGGGATTGGCACCCTGTCCAGGGTGTACCCCGCCTTGTGCCCGATGCTTCCTGGGATAGGCTCCAGGTTTCCCCGTGAC
>JANDJT010000217.1:2245474-2255892 GCA_024331685.1 Stegophilus panzeri | reverse complement strand
GTAATATGTATTATATGTTGTGTTATGTTGTAATATGTATTATATGTTGTGTTATGTTGTAATATGTATTATACATTATGTTGTAATATGTATTATATGTTGTGTTATGTTGTAATATGTATTATACATTATGTTGTTTATTAATCTTTTTTCTATTTTCCCCTGTGTTCATCTCATTTTTGCCAATCAGACATTTCTTTAAAATGGTTCATTTCTCTAATGCATAGCGCTGCTGGAACCAATGGATCAAACCATTTTGTGTATACAAAAGAGGGTAACAAAATCTCTTTGTATATTTACTTCATTTCAAACAAGTTAAGACAAAGTTTATTTTACATACATTAATTATTACTGATGAAAACTTAAATATAATGTTAATGGAACAGTTAATATATTAATAGCAGACTATTAGGCCTTCTGTCAGTTATTGGATGCCCCTAAAATTATCCTAGCGTACACCCAACACGCTTCCACAAAGAACTTAGGTTTTTTTAATTAATATTTATTTTTACAAAATGGGTCAAAATCATTGAATTCATTTATATATAGACATCATTGCAATATCAAAATGATGGATATGTTAACATTTTTAAAAAAATGTTTGCTAAAAGCTCCTAAACGTCACAGACAAGATAAATCCTTTCATAACACAAACACATGGTGATATAAATGCTGTCAGTGTCCATACTTTCCACAAGGTTATACCTGACCCTTGTATAAACTGACCATTTTAGGGACAGTGTTTAGTGGGTAGAGCATTGTGCTAGCAACCAGAAGGTTGGGGTTCAAATAAAAGCTCTACTACACAGTCACTGTTGCATCCTTAAGCAAGACCCTGGACCTTGTGGTCGAGAGAAGCTCTAACCCACTAAAATACACTGTTCCTATGATGACAGGGGTAGGGGTCTTACTCAAGGACTCAACAGTGAAACAGTGACTGTGTTTAGTAGATCCTAGATTTAAACCCCCACTTTCTGATCGACAGCCCAAAGCGCCACCTATGCTACACTGTCCCTAAACCTATTCTTAATCTTTTTATCACATACATTTTCAGCAGTGAATATTTACTACTAAGATGCTTTGAATGCACTTAAACATTACATTGCAGTTTAGAAAATATTTTTAAACATAAGCAAACAAATTAGTAAAAATAAATGATTAGGGTTTTTAATAATTACAGTGAAACATGCAAACCTGGTCATAAACCTGTTGGATATTATATTCCTAGAAAATGATTAATAAAAGGTTTCCACCCTACCCTCTATAAAAGCCCATTCATAAGGTGTCACGGATAATAAAGTTTTGCTTACATGAGACATTCTAGAGCAAACCAAATTGGTCATTAATAAAACATGCCGTTATGCGCCTTCACATTTAATTTACAGGGGCCAAGCATGTTATAACCCAGAGTTAAGCGCTTTCTAAAATATGTTAACTAATGTTTTTTTTATCACATATGCTTAATCACCTATTAAAAGCTCATAGTTTGAAGCTAAAACATATATATATTAAAGGTATAGTTTATAGTTTATATCATCTGTTATAGAACTTGATGCTAAACATTTGTAACATAAGGGAAATAAAATCAATTAGGCATGAATGACTGGATGGGTCTGAAACAGAGGAATCAGGAGGGTGGAATTTTTTTGGAAGTCTGAACTGAAGAACCTCCCCGACAGATCAGAGTGCAACTCGCAGGCATTTGGGGTCCTCACATCGCATAAAAAAGTCAGCAGACAAACCTCAAGTTCCCCTCGCACTGATATCTCGCACAAAGCACTGGCGCTGAGATTCCCACTATCCCACTTAAAAAGCTACAGGAAAGACCAAAAAAGTGAGTGTTTTATGCTCCCGAACTGCACATAACTGCTCTGTTTAATATTCCTCCTTCATCTCTTTGACATAAAAAAAACATCCCTGGCTGTCATCCAGTTCTGTACTGTAAAAGTGACAGAATCCCAGAGGGTCCTTTGCACCACCTGTCACAATGTCCAGAATTATTGGCTGTAACAGAACCGAACAGCTTCTTCAGGCACAAAAGGACTGAGCACATAGAAAAACAAAAGCTACAAAGCATTGGGGCACAGAAGTTTCATAAAGAAGAAAACACCACTATTTCAAAAGATGCTTCTACAAATTGCCTCATTTGGGGAATCTTAATTAGTTTGTTGAGGGACAAACAGCTGTTGATGTCTAGTGAAATGCTGCTTGTCATATGTTTGTCTTTGGCACACAGACCATTTACAGTCCAGAACGCTCTGCCATATCGGCCACACTCCTGATAGTTTGTTCTCATCAAAGATGACATCAGGTTTGAATCTATCCCACAAAGGCAACTCAATAAAGTTAAATATTGATTGACAGTGCACATCTGGCTAATCCTGTGGCTGACAGTACAAAGTCTCTTGATGTGGTCTGCAGCAGAGCTGCTGTTTACTTGTTCTCAATAGACGACAAGGCCTCAGGAGGACAAATGCAAGCATATGGACAGGCAAGACTGGAAAGTTTACTTTCAAAATGTAAAATGTTACAGATTAGCAGTTTAAATTTTTTACTAAAATCACGTATTCACTTCAATGCCTCGTCGATTATTTATTTATTTTTAATTAATCGGCATTTGAAAACAAGAATTAAAGTGCTTAATAGACATCAACTTGCCATTTTAATCAATACATAATGTTTTTACTTAACAAAGTAAATAACAAACTGAATAAACATGAGCCCGAAGCTCAGCTAAAATTCCGTCTGTCTCACAAGTCTTCCTCCACACCCTCACGCACCGGGTTCTACAGTGGTGTCAAAACCCGGGATCGTGGAAGACTCCAACACCACCATGGAAGCCGCCCCATCAAACCCAAATGCCATCCTCCACTGAACCCAACACCAAGTGCTCCTTGACCTGTGCAATGAGCAGCAGCTGCGCTTTGAAGCCCTTGTGCAGGAGCAGGCCAAGAGGCATCAGGCACTCCAGAACAGAAAAGAACAGTCCACCACATCTCATGCTGTGCCCTACCACTATGCCATCCATGGCGCTCACCAAGATGACCTCCATGGACGATCAGGAGGATTTTCTGGAGCTCTTCGAGCATGCAGCAGCTGCCTGGAAATGGCTGGTGGGAGAATGGGCTCCTCAACTCCTCCCCTTGCTATGTGGGAAAGCCCAGCTTGCCGCCCAGCAACTGCCACCATAGGCACAGCTGGAGTATTCCAGTGTCAAGAGGTCAGTCCTGCAGCTTGTCGGCTGGACACCTGAGGAGTATGACTGACGCTTCCAGTTGCCGCAGCTCCCCGAGGTGAGCTGCTCCTTCACTTACACGCAGCAGACAAGGGACTCATGTCAACGGCGGTTGATGGCAGAGGAGCGAGATGCAGAACATATAATTTAGCTGCTGGTACTGGAGCAATTCGTCGGTTAACTCCTGACAGGAACAGTGGAGTGGGTCCAGTGCCACTAGCCTGCATCCCTGGACGTAGGCATGCAGCTTGTAGTATCTCAGCGCACAAGCAGCATCACAGGAAACCATACATCATGGAATCCTCACTCAACAGACACTGACGCACTACATTCATGTCACGGACACTATGCGAGCCCGATGACTTATTGGGGATTAAAATGATTTGCACCAGTGTTTCCTGTCTGCAAACAGATCAGGTCTGGTGGAGCAGTTTAATCAGACGCTAAAAACCATGGTTCATAATTTCATTCATGATGATGCTCCTGTTATTTGCAGTACAAGAGGTCCCGTAAGCCTCCATGTGGGTTTCCCCATTTGAATTATTGTATGTGAACATGCCCCGTAGCATTTTAGACATCATTAGAGAAAATTGGGAGAAAGGACCTTCTAACAGTAAAAATAAAATTCAATATGTTCTGGACCTCAGAGCAAAATTCCGCACCTTAGGCCACTTAACGCAGGAGAAATTGCGTCAGGCCAAAGAACGACAATCCCGACTGTATGACTGGCTACTCGACTACGAGAATTTGCACCAGGATATAAAGTACTCGTTTTACTACCCACGTCGAGCTCTAAATTACACACAAAGTGGCAAGGACCCTTTGAGGTCAAACAGCGAGTCGAAGAAGTTGACTATGAGGTCAGGCGAATGAATAGAGGTGATGCACTTCAAATACACCTCAATCACCTAAAACCATGGATGATGGTTTCAGAGAGGGAGGAGCTGGGACCGGAGGGAAGTCTAAAAAGTGTGGTCCCCTGTTGAGACCAACTCGCACCATCTCAGCAAGCACAGGTTGCCAAGTTGCAAGAGGAATTTTCGATGAGGGCTGTCCTGAGATCCTTGAGATGGGAAGGAAGCACAGCAAACCTAAAGAAGTGTGCAATTGGATGGGTGGAAGTACGGTATCTGGGCTCCGACTTAGGTCATGGGCAGATGCATCCCCAAATTGATCAGACGGCAGCAATTGTGGCCTGCCCAAGACCCAAGACCAAAAACGTGGTGAGGCAGTTCTTAGGGCTGGCTGGCTGTTATCAGAGGTTTGTACCTAATTTTTCAGACATCACCATTCCCACCGAATATTTTTCCAACCAATAAAACCATCAGTATTCTTTTAAATGTTATAGACATCTCTGAAATGTGCCTTCAGTTTACAGCATTGATGCTATTTTTTTTTTCTTCTTTTTCTTTTTTTAATGTCTCAGCAAAGTTATATGCATGACTAAAATATTCATCTTATAAATCAAAGGCTTAGGTAAACAGACTGAACTGACTGGAGTCTTTAATCCATACTTCATCATGCTATTTTTAATGCAATCCATCCATCCATCCATCCATCCATTTTCCACACCACTTATCCTATTGGAGCCTGAAGCCTATCCCAGGAAATAGACCTCCAACCCATTGCAGGTGCCATACCATAATAATAACTGTAATTAAATAACCTTATTGGAAATAAGGAATGGCCCATTTGATCCTTTTTTTTTTTTTTTAAAACAAACCAAGCACAGACACATTTGTTAAAGTAAGACCAAATAAACAATAGTAGTGTAGTTTGTAAAATCTTTATTGACTGTATATATATCCTTGAAGACATGATGTGATTATGAAATCCTACCTGTGTCGTGTGTCCCTGTTCCTGATGGTTATGCATTATAAAGAGAGAGAAGAGAGAGAAAAAGTCTATTTTCAAAATACATTCATATGAAGCCAACAGTATAGAACACCTTACATTTGCAATATAGATTTTTTAAACCATGCCTAATTTACAGCATGTAATTGCTGATTTTTATATACGTATAACCATGCAGTGTTTTAGCTGGTGTTTTATTCTGATTAAGCTTTTCATATTTGCAGATTTAATTAGCTTTATGCTTGTTGGCATAGCGCCATCTCAGGTTATTTTTTTTACTTTTATCAATACTCTATACTAATGAATAAAGAAGTGGCAAAACAAACATGGAGGCAGAAGAAAGTAAATATTATCAGCCATATTATCAAAAACAAAGGGAATGCCAGAGCAAGAAGAAGAAGGTTGTTTTTACTTGAGCTCCAGAACGTTGTAGGTGTATCCGCTAGGCAGGATGCGACGCACAAAGTTAAAGTCACCAACATAGATGCTGCCGTCAGAACCGCAGGCTAAAGCCACAGGAGCGAATAGTTTTGCCTCCAGAGCCAGGCCACTGCAGCCATGACATGGAATGGTGCGATGGTAGCCATTTCCCATGACTGTTCTGATGACTGGAGGCTGCTGGGAAATGTAGATGTTCTCTCCATTTCCCTTGTGCAGGATACCTGGCCACATGGGAGGGGAGAAAGCATCGTGATTGGTGTGTGTGACCTGGCTTATTTTTGAAAGGATGTTTTTGGACTCTTTCTTCCAGGGTGCCATACTTTCTGTGCAGTTCTTTCATTATGCAGTTCATTTGAATGACTGAATATATATATATATATATATATATATACACACAGTATAAATCACAGTAGCAGTTCATGGCCACTGGTGTAACAGTTTGCAATGCAATGCAATTATTACTAGCCAATGCAAATTTCTGGGTTTGCGTGTTCTCTTTTATTTAAGTAAAGAGTTCAATCAAGAGCAAAACTGCATGTCTTGTACAGTAAATGTCAGTTATTATTAAATCTTTAATTAATAATTTATTGACAGTGCAGTATGAAATACTTGCTTTCCAAGTTAAAAAAAAAAAAAAATGAGGAGCCATTTAGATGCTGTGATCCATCAGTGAGAGAGCTTGAATTGGACTCCATGTACTTCCTCTGGCATGAACGTCTTTGAGATAAAGGATTTTCCTGTAGTTTTGAAGCTGTAACTCTAACGGTACGAGCTGAGTTATGCATGCATGGTGAGGAGTTAATACCAAAATTGTGTACATCTTATGGGAGTTTTTTTCCACTGGGTCTACATTTGAATTGCTGCAGTTCATTTATCAGTAAGGTCCAACTATCACTAAAGCAGTCATATTATTATACTTATGGTTATAAATAGTTTACATTTATCTAGTTAAATTAATTTCTTTCTACTGCAAGTTAATTTTACCTGTGAATTGTGTACATTTTAATCATAATAACGGTACCCGGATATACCATTTGCTGTTTGTTTCCTATTTAAACTCTAAATATCTTCTAATCACCTGATTTTCAACTCATGGACACCAAAAACAAAATAAAAATACCAAAACCAAGCCATCATCATCATCATCATCATCATCATCTAGAAAGACAAGTAAATCAACATTAAATCGGCTTATATCTGTCAAATAGCAACGATGTTTTTAAACAGTTGGTTGCTCAATAGAGGTAATTAGTATTTCAATGGAATTTCAAATTTATAGAGACGTGAATGAGGACTTTATGGAGTGCTAAAATACATGACCCATATACATATGGGTCATGTATTTTAGCACTGAAATTATGACAGGTCAGTTTTGAAACACAGTTAGTCATTTATTATAGATAGAGTTTTAAAAGCCATTACGAGAGATGGCATCTTGCCAGTTTTATCCTGTTTGTTTAGTAAGAATTGCTTGTACAGAATATATATTTTACACACACACACACACACACACACATATATATATATATATATGCGCCACATTCTGATTTCTTCTGTTTTTATATTTAGTATTTCATACTAAATAGTTTTTTAGATCTTCAAACGAAAGACAACATAAAAAAATGCAGCCTGAGTAAACACACAATACAGTTAAAAAAAAAAAAAAAGTTATCCAACACCTATCACCCATGTGAAAAACTAATTGCCCCTTAAACTTAACATCTGGTTGTGCCACGTTTAGCAGCAATAACTGCAATCGAACACTTCTGATCTCTGGAGATCAGTGTTTCACAGCACTGTGTTGGAATTTTGCCCATCTCTTCTTTGCAGAGCTACTTTAGTTTCGTCACACTGGAGCACACACATGAACTGCCCGTTTAAGGTCCTTTGGTTTCAGGACTTTGACTAGGCCACTACAAAACTTGCATTTTGTTTTTTGGGAGCCATTCAGAGGTGCACTTACTCCTCTTCTTTGGATCGTTGTCTTGCTGCATAATCCAGTTGCGCTCGATTTTCAATTTACAGCCGGAAGACCGGACATTCTCCTTTAGGATTTTCTGGTAGAGAGTAGAATTCATGTTTCCATCAATTATTGTAAGTTGCCCAGAACCTGAAGCAGCAAAGCATCCCCACACCATCACACTTCCACCACCATGCTTCACCGTAGTTATGATGTTCTTTTTTGGAATTCTGTGTTTGGTTTACGACAGATGTAATGGGACCCCTGTCTTCCAAACAGGAAGACATCAGTCCACAGAACATTCTCCCAGAAGGTTTGATGATCATCAAGGTGTGATTTGGTAAAATTCAGATGAGCGTTAATGTTCTTCTGGGTCAGCAGTGGTTTTCACCTCACCACTCTTCCATGGATGGCATTTTTGCCCGGTGTCTTTCTGATAGTGGCCTTTATTGATGTAAGAGAGGTCTGTAGGTCCTTTGATGTTGTCCTTGGCTCTTTTGTGACTTGCTGGATGAGTCATCGCTGTGCTCTTGGAGGAATTTTAGAAGGTCAGCCACTTCTGGGAAGGTTCACTACTGTACATTTGGAGATAACGGCTCTCACCGTGGTTCTTTGGAGTCCCAGAGCCTTTGAAATAGCTTTGTAACCCTTCCCAGACTGATGTATTTCAGTCACCTTCTTCCTCATCATTTCTGGAATTTTCTTTCAATTTTGCCATAGTATGATACTGCGTCAGACCTTTTAACCAACTTCATGCTATTGAAAAAGTTCTATATAAGTGTTGATGTGATTGAACAGGGTTTGCAGTAATCAGACCTGGTTCCGTCTAGTCCAGCTGAACCCCATTATCAATGTAGCTTCGTAGATTTGGGGAATTATTAACTACAGGGCAAATACATTTTCACACAGGCCCAGATGGTATCATTTAAAAACTGTATTTTGTGTTTACTCAGGTTGCCTTTGTTTTATTTTCTGAAACAGTTTAATATTAGATATACACAAAAACAGAAGAAATCAGGAAATACTTTTTCACAGCGCTTCATGTATTATATTTTTTCCTGTGCAAATCCCAAAATTAAACTTTAATTCTCTGGCTAGATTTTATTATAAGCTATCAAACTTTATTATCATGTGCTCTGGTGGCACAAACAACCATAATTAGTTTACTTGCATACAAACATGAATACCCTTACAAAAAACAAAAAAAAAAACCTCCATGAATATTATGCAGATATCCTGCAGGATTTTCAGCTCATTATCCTGTAAAAATACCTGCATCAATTCTATGAAGGAAAAAAAAATTATATTTAGGAATTATATCCTCCAGGAATGATGTCCTGCAGGTTTATTTAAAGCACACACTTCCTGTAGGACTATCATGCAGAGGATAGATGTGAAATTCTGCAGGACATAGCGAGTGTTTGTATCCTGCAGGAGACATACAGGGGAAATATTTTCCCAACAAAAGCATTTTCCCAAATTAATTATTTTATTTACAGAAATTATGTCGCATAATGACTGACGCAACCTGTAAACTTTACAAGCAGGTGTACAATTCACATTTTACAAAACCCAGAATTAAAATAGTTAAGAAAAGTTTTTGTAAACAATAAAATTAGCCACACTTGCTAGCAAATGAGCTAATGTTTGTTAATTTTTTTTTTTTTAATTCATTTGAAACTACATAGCCTGAAGAATTCTCTCTCGTTTACAGGAAATAAGAAGTTGTCCTGCAGGATAGATGAAGCATTTGGGAAATTTGTTTTAGCAGTCCTTCAGGAATTTTCCTGCAGAATTTTTCCCTTCTGCAGCAAGTGTGCTGTACATTCCTGCATGTTTCTGTTGTACTGAATCCTAAAACCTACAGTATAGGAATATCCTGCACAGTTTATCAATGTGTCCTACAGGATTTCATCATTCCTGCAGGATTCCAGCAAACATCCTGTAGAAAAATTTAAATCCTGCAGGATTCCTGTAGTTATTTGTTGTTGTTTTTTTTGTGTAAGAGTATTATCATTAATTTAATTTCATTTTAACAAACTATCATGAATGAACGTGTATGAATGAATGTGCATTTAATTATCTTTCTATAGTGTCCTATACTTTCCCTAGAGTTAGGATATCATCAGAGTCACACAGCTTATTCATTTTGAATGTTAAAGTTTCACTGTGTGTCGGACACGAGCAGACAGCGTACAATCAGCTACAGATATATTTCTGTAAAGCTGCTTTGCTTTGTGATATTGTCCATTGTTAAAAGTGCTATACAAATAACATTGAATATAATCGAATCGTGCATTTATTACCACTCTGCACATTGAGAATGTGATGCCTGTCCAAGGTCCATCCGCCCAAGCTGGAACCCATCATCTCAAAGCCCTGAATTAGCGTCGTCCTCCTCTCCCACAGAATGAAGTCTGGACAGGATTCATACTCGTATCCCACGGACACTGGAGGGACGGACGGACGGACGGATGGACACACACACACACACACACAGAAGGCTGTCTTAGATGGCATGTCTGGCAGAATGTCATGCATCTTAATCAATGAGCCCACACAGATTTGAGCCTGTGATTAATTGCTATGATTTATGTGGTTTCAATGGCCAGGAAACTAGCTGGCTGGACTCCATAAACTGCACTCCACATTCAACTTGGTGCCCGTGGTTCCTATTTAAATATCTCACCATGACTCCAAGATCATTTAGTGCATGCTTAATGATTCGATCACGTATAACGGTTATAAATGGAAGTGCTTTGACTCAATGATTCACCAACATCAACATCAACATCACAAAATGGAGAAGGAAACAAATGTGGAAATAAATATTAAACATAAAAACCCCACCTTTCATAAAGACCAAGCTGAAATTTACTAGAAAATACACAATGAGCAAAAGTTGAATTTACATAGCTGAAATTTTTT
>JANDJT010000217.1:2230111-2240203 GCA_024331685.1 Stegophilus panzeri | reverse complement strand
AGATAGATAGATAGATAGATAGACAGAACTTCACCGTCATTGCACAGTCCAGGTACTCAGCAACAAAATATAGTTTATTTAGTTTGTTTTTGAACCTTTAATGTGAAATTGCAAAGAATACAAATAAAGTGAAAAATAATCAGAAACTTTTTAAGCAAAAAGAGAAAAAACAAAAAAACTTTAATTGTCCTAATTGCATAAGTGTGCACACCCATAAACTAATACTTTGTTTAAGTGCCTTTTGATTTTATTAAATCACTCTTATCCAAAAACAGACGATCAGCACTGCACATCTTGACTTGGCAATATTTTCCCACTCTTTCTTCCAAAAACATTCTACAGCCATCTGTTTGTGAGGGTATCTCCTGTGCACAGCCCACTTCAGGTCACCCCACAGGTTTTTAGCTGGATTCAGGTCTAGGCTCTGGCAAGGCCATTCAAAAACACTGATCTGGTTTTGGTTAAGCCATTCCTTTGTTGATTTGGTTGTATGATTTGGGTCATTGTCATGCTGAAAGGTGAAATTCCTTTTCGTCTCCAGCTTACTAGAATGTCCGAATGTTTTGCAGAAAAATCGACTGGTAGTTGTAGTCATTTAGGATTCCTTCCACCTTGACAAAAGCCCCAGTTCTGCTGCATAACTGCTACCACTATGCTTCACCGGATGTAAATTAAAGTAAATAACACTGAAAAAAAAGAAGCCCAGGATACAGCATTACTTTCCTTCGATGTGGAGAAAGCTTTTGATAGGGTGGAGTGGGACTATCTTTTTGATACACTCTCCCGATTTTGGTATTGACCCTTATTTTCGAAAATGGATTAAATTGTATATTCAGATCCTACAGCAGACATACTGACTAACAACATAATTTCCAAACCATTTCAGCTCTCCCAAGGCACATGGCAGGTATGCCCCCTTTTGCCTCTCCTTTTTACATTAGCTATTGACCCTGTGTGGTAAGTACCTCCTCAGGTATGACATCAGGCCCTCCTCAACCTGTGCTGTGAAAACTAGCAGAGATTTAAGGCAACAACTTAGGAGCAGGCCAAGAACCGGTGGCTGTTCCAGATGCTGCTGCAACCAGCCACGACTTCAGCTGAGGCATTGGGAGGCCTCGTTGAGCTATTTGAGATCAAGCACCCCCAAACCCCACCCCACCCTATCCACCCCCTACCCCCCAAAGCATAGCGTAGAGGTACCGGTTAGTCTCATTTCACCTTTCCCTAATACTTGGGACAAATTGGAGAATTAGTATGAGAAATGTTAGTGGAGGGGTACTGCATGAGCGAGGCATGGTGTGGAATGTTTGCTGGGGAGGGCATCGTAGGGGTATCGCTTTCTGATCATTTTAGTGGACTTTGCAAAGCGATACCTAGAAGCCATGGCTCTTCGCAACATCTAAACATTGCAGAGGAACTCTTCTGTGTTATCTCCCAAGTCCTTAAAGACATCCTGCCTGACCAGGGCACATATTTTATGTCACGCACCCTTTGTAAACTATATGAATTATGAGGGATTCAGTAAATTTGCACCAGTGTTTACCATCCACAAATGGTTAGCCTGGTCAAACGTCAAAATATGATGCGTATGTTCGTTCACAGTGACGCTCAGAATTTTCATAAATAGCTCGAACCCCTGTTATTTGCAGTGTGAGAGGTCCCACAAGCCTTCACTGGGTTTTCCCCATTTGAATTATTGCACGGGCAGAAGCTTTGTGGCGTCGTAGATGTCATTAGGAAAAATTGGGAGGAGGGACCTTCTAACAACAAAAAATGCAATTCAGAACGTTCTGGATCTGAGAGCAAACCTCCGCACCTAACACGCATCGGGCTCAAGAATGACAATCCTGACTGTACGACAGGAGAACTCAGCTATGGGAATTTGCACCGGGAGATAAGGTGCACATTTTACAACCTAGATCGAGCTCTGAATGACTTGCAAAGTGGCAAGGACCCTTTGAAGTCACATGGCAAGTCAGAGAAGTTGAATAAGAGTTCAGGCAATAGTGGTTCCTGAGTCAAATTGATAAGGCAACAGCGACTGCAGCCTACCCAAGCCCCAAGACCAAAAAAAAAGAGGGTCAGGCAGTTCCTGGGGCCGGCAGTTATTTAGTTGCCATTATTACTGCACAAGGGGGTCACACGAGATACTGAAAGCAAAGGTTCACATACTTTTACCACTCTCAGATATGTAAATTTGGATCAGTTTCCTCAATAAATAAGTGACCAAGTATAATATTTTTGCCTCATTTGTTTAATTGGTTTCTCTTTATCTACTTTGAGGATGATGTTTTAGGTCATATTTGTGCAGAAATATAGAACATTCTAAAGGGTTCAAAAACTTTTAAGCACCACTATATGTGTTGATAGTATCTATGAAATACTATAGACAATCAGGTGATTGAATGGTGTGTGATATGTGTGTGAACGCTGATGTTTGTACACACACCTGGCATCAAAAGGCAAGTCTCCATGCAGTGTGTGCGTGCTAGCCTTGCCCAAGAGGAAGCGGACTCGCTGAAAGAAGGTGTGCTTGGACAGAGGGGTCGGATCTAGCTGGCTTCGGGTCTGCTGGAGCAAAGTAAGTGGATCAGGAGCTCCTTGACAGTAGGATTTATTACTGCAGCTCGACTGCTGACAACAGTCTGGATCGACACAGTCTGTAAGTCCGTCTGCAACATACACAGAATTACTATTGATATTAATATTGTCAATTTCAATGATTTGTCAATACTGTACCTATTGTAAGAGTCATGCCAGTAAAGGTCATTGAATTAAATTGATTTAAATTGAGACAGAGAGAGAGAGAGAGAGAGAGAGAGAGAGAGAGAGTCTTTTCATTTTCATTCTCAACAGGAAATGTAGACATCAAAGGCATTTCAATTCCAAACTGGTGTTCTGGTCCTTACTATTGATGACTGGTTAGTATCCTGTGGTATGGCCTCAATATTTCTACTCATAAATTCTTCTTTGAATCGTAGATTGTGATACCTTCACCTCTGCCCTGTGGAGCTTGTTAGTAATATCACTGACTATGGTTTTTAGATATATTTCACAGCTCTCACAATGTATCTGTCATAAACTGTTGTTTTCCTTGTCTGACCTGCTTCATGTCTGGTTGTTAGCACACCAGGGTTTTTTTTTCTTTTTCAGGACATTCCAAACTGTTGTATTGGCTACACCCAATGCTTGTGCAAAGACTCTGATCAATTTTCCCTCTTTTCTCAGCTTCAAAATGGCTTGCTTTTCTCCGATAGACAGCTTGCTGGTATTCATATTGGTTTACCCTTTTTAACAACAAATGCAGTCTTCCCAGGTGAAACACCGGGTTCATACCAAGAGTAGATATTCAGTAGCTATTAATTGTTTAAACCATCAATATAATAGGGCACACCGGTCAGGCACGTGTTCCAATATTTTTGATCAGTTCAAAATTGGGTGGGATTCAAACAAAAGGTGCCATATTTGAAGTTATTTAACACGTCTACATATAAATACCAGGGAATAATACCAGCTGAAATTCTGACCCGTTCTCTCATTATGCTTTTGTTCTCAAACCTGAATGTCTTCAGTGTACAGCAAAAACAAAAGAATTGGTTTTGCCATTGCATTTCCAGCGGACTGTATATACATACAGGGGATATAAATAAGTCTACACAACCACTGTTAAAATGGTAAGTTGTTTTTTTTTTTTTTTGATGTAAAAAATGAAACCAAGATAAATGTCAGAACTTTTTCCACCCTCAATGTGAAATTACAACATATAAAACTTAAGTGGAAAATAAATCAGAAGCATAAAAAAAAAACCTTACAATAACCTGGTTGCATAAATACATATGCGACACCCTTTTATAATTGGGGATGTGGCTTTGTTCAGAATGAACCAATCACATTCAAGCTCATGTTCAAATGTAATTATCATACAGCTGTCATCAATGAAATTATTCTGATGACCCCCAAATAAAGATCAGCTGTTTCTGTAGGATTTTCTTCTCGGTTTCATCGGATTGCTGAGCCATGGGCTGCAAATAAATAAATAAATAAATAAATAAAAACTTACAAAGCCTGTACAGGCTTTTGAGAGGTATTGATCAGGAGAGTTGAATGTACCATTGAATATCATGAAGGTCATCATCAACAAGTGGAGATGATGACGCACCGCACTGACGTCACCAAGAACAGGACATCTCTCCAACATTTAAAATAAATAGACAAATAGACAACGTTTTAAAATAAAAGGACAAGAAAAAAAACCTACAGCAACATTAAAGGAGTTGCAGGAATATCTGACGAGTACTGATTATACTCTGCATGTGGCAACAATCTCTTGTAATCTTCACATGCCTGGGCTATGGGGTAGGGTGGCTACAGGGAAGCCCTTTCTGAGAAAAATAATAATAAAAAAAAACCAACATCCAAGCCCAACTAAATCACCCCAATCTATATGACAAAATGTGTTATGATCTGAGGAGAACAATTCCAAAAGAACATCATACCCATGATGAAGCATGGCGGTGGTAGCATCAGGCATTAGGGCTGCTGTTCTTCTTCCAGACATGGGGCTTTTTATACCTTGATGTGTGTAGACTTTTTTATATCCACTGTACAATATATACACATACGCGTGGCTTGCATATGAATATCGTCACTTAAATCTCCTTCCCTATTCATCCATATGAGGCACGTCCTTACCTTCATCATTGTCAACATTGTCTTCACACTCACGCTCCATCACTGTGTTGCAGCCTGGGCCACTCCAGCCAGGCTGGCACACACAACGCCAACCGCTCTGCTCCATAGTACAGTGGCCATTGCCATTACATAACCCTGGGCATCCATCTAATACAATAGTATTACTGAGGATTAGTATTCAAAGTATTTAATACTGTCATACATACATATGTCTGAATAATAACATTGATTCCATCCATGCAGAGGAAATAAATGCGTTATAATTGACTGTGTGATTGCATTAAATATTACTGGAATATACACTACTGTGAAAAAGTATTTGCCCCCATCCTGATTTCTTCTGTTTGTGTGTATACGTCTCATGCTAAAATGTTTCAGAAATGAATACAAAATCTAAGATGAAACAAAGGCAACACAAAATACAGTTTTGAAATGATAAGGTTATTTATTGAAGCAACATTTTCTTCAATCAAATGAACACTTAAATAGAACTTTTTCAACAGCATGAAGCTGGTTAAAAGGTACTTACTGAGTAACACAATATGCCAAAATTGAAAGATATCCCAGAAATGCTGAAGAAGAAGAAGTTGATTGAAATACACTGCCCTCCACTAATATTGGCACCGTTGGTAAATATGAGCAAAGAAGGCTGTGAAAAATTGTCTTTATTGTTGAAGCTTTTGAGCTTTTGTTGGAAAAAAAATTTCACAGAAATACTCTGCTGTCATGGATATCAAAAAATTGCAAACAAAACACGGGTTTTTCCAAAAAAAAAAAAAAAAAGGCTTTGGTAAATATAGGTGTGCAACAATTATTGTCACCCCTATGAATACATTCGAGAAAACTATATTTGAAGTATATTCCCATTGAGAGTTAAAAAATATTTAGTACACCTGGGTGACTAGGAATAGGAAATTGTTCAACCAAGACCAAGGGGTATAAATATGAGGTAACACAAAGACCAAATTCCCTTAGTCATTCATAACAATGCGAAAGAACATCATACCTACGGTCAAGCATGGTGGTGGAGGTGTGATGGTGTGGGGATGCTAAAACTCAAGCGCAACTGGATTACGCAGCAATACAATGCACAGGAGTAAATCCTAGTCCTAGAAGTAAGTTAAAGACTGATTCCATGTTATCGGAAGTGTTTGGTTGCGGTTATTGCTGCTAAAGGTACCACAACCAGATTTTGAGTTTAAGGGGGTAAGATTTTTTTGAAGATTTAAAGCTATTTAGTATGAGATATTCACAAAATCAGAAGAAATCAGGAATGGGCAAATACTTTTTCACAGCACTGTATTACTGTGCGATTCAACTATAAAAACATGATGGAATCTATGTTGAAATGTGAATGCATTTCGAGGATTGCTAGGCATATATAATACCACATACCTTTTACAACAGCATCCAGACCATGTGCTGCAGAGAAAGTGCAAAGGTGTAATGAACATATTTAACATGCGCATGCACACACACACACACACACACACACACACACACACACTGCTGTGAAAGAGTATATTTTCCCCATCCTGATTTCTTCGGTTTCTGTGTATCTATCATACTAAATTGTTTCAGAAATTAAAACAAATCTAAGATAAAACAAAGGCAACCCGAGTAAAAACAAATTACAGTTTTTAAATGATTGTTATTTATTGAAGCAAAAAAGTTATCCAATACCAACTGGGCCTGTGTGAAAATGTATTAATGTAATGTAATAATTCCCCAAATCTATAAAACTGCGTTCATAATGGGGTTCAGCTGGACTGGACGAGACCAGGACTGATTACTGCAAACCCTGTTCAATCAAATCAACACTAAAATTGAACTTTTTCAACAGCATGAAGTTGGTTAAAAGGTCTTACGGAGTAACACACGATACCAAAATTAAAGAAATTCCAGAAATGATGAGGAAGAAGGTGATTGAAATACATCAGTCTAGGAAGGGTTCCAAAACTATTTCAAAGGCTATTTATTAAAGTTTTGGAGTGGCATAGTCAAAGTCCTGACTTGAACCAATTGAGATGCTGTTGCAGAACCTTAAGTGGGTAGTTCATGATCGAAAAGCCTCCATTGTGGCTGAACTAAAGCAGTTCTGCAAGGAAGAGTGCGCCAAAATTCCACCACAGCGCTATGAAAGACTGATCTCCAGTTACTGGAAGCGTTTAGCACAACCAGATTTTAAGTTGAAGGGTCAATAAATTTTTCGCATTCGTGATAGGTGTTGGATAACTTTTTTTTTTTTTTGCTTCAATAAAAAACGTCCATAAAAACTGTATTGTGTTTACTCAGGTTGCCTTTGTTTTATGTTGTATTTCATTTGAAGATCTAAAACTATTTAGTATGAGATAGACACAAAAACAGAAGACATCAGGATGGGACAAATACGTTATTAATTATAATAATAATAATAATAATAATAATAATAATAATAGTTATTATTATTATTATTATTCATATTATTTCAAGTGCCAGTTCCTGCTAAGCTTAGTTACAATGAGCTGTGATGCAGCAGCTGACTAGGTACGTTTTCTGGAGACTTACCAATGGTGCAGTGTTCACCCTCCCAACCTGACTGGCATTGGCATTTTCCGTCTATGCACTGGCCGTGCTCCTTGCAGTGTGGGTGGCATGACCGCTGCTCACATATACTGCCCTCCCAGCCCTCCTCACACTGGCACCTGCCCTCTGAGCAAATACCATGACTTCCACAGGGCACCGGGCATAGCTCTGATGACCAAAAGAATAGGGAAAAAGAAACAATAGGTTGAACAGAAAAAAAAAAACATATTAAACAAGTTTATAAAAAAATACAAAGAAAGTTTTCCTACTTTCTTATAAACAACTGCCTTAGTAGCTGCTGCAAGAAAAATATTTTCTCTCTTAAATTTCAGTCTAGCGGCGTTGTTACTTCTCGTGTTGTCACTAGTAGTCACTCTTCATATATCAGATGGATTTTTCATTCAGTTTATTGCCTTTCCACAATCACTACCTGTAATCTTCACTCTCTCTCTAAGCCTCACTTCTCCTCCCTGATTTCCTCCACCGTAAAACACATCCAAGTAGCTCTTCTCTCTATTCAAAGATATTTTTTTCTCTACATTAATGGATTTCCTTGATAGCCTATGCCGTCCTTTTCCAGATGCCTTCTCTCTGCACAGAAAGTCATGGTTAATGCTGTCTGAGGACTCATGACTGTTCACTACAGATGAGCATTGCTGCTACCACCAGGTACCCTGGGGTAACAAAAAAAAAATTCAGCTTTCCTTAACAGAACACATTGCAATTATTTAGCATATTTTTGATCTGCACATCAGGAAGACCAGACAGTACCTGTTGTAGTATGCAACACAACTCCATATCCAGAATGCTTGCAATTGAACTGTGCTTGGTGTAAAAGCCGTGTACTGTATGACAGTGAGCCTAAAAGCAGCTTCTTTTGACTCAGGATTCTGCCATGGTGAAACAAATTTCATTCACTCTGCAGAATTCCACACAACATTCAAGAAACACTTGAAGACTGCACAACTGAAAGCCCCTTATCCCAACACTACAAAAGCATTTTTGGCAATCTTCTTGTAATAACTTGGCATCGACTCAGCATCTAAGCATCATTCGAATTTTATTAGCATAGGCTTACATGAGTTCGTGTTATATAACAGAGCGGGGTGATGATGTGAGTAATAGTCTGGCCCATTCATTTCTTCATACAGGAAGCGTCTTGAAGCCGTCATTACAAACAAAGGCTTTTCCACTAAGTGTTAAATAAATTTCAGTTAGCGTGTTCAGTACTTTTTTCCCGTGTCATTCCTCTTTATTCCACATAACCTCATTTATGGACTTTAATGTTGTGAATTCTTTATATTTCCAGATTTCCTGAGTTAATACCAAAGTCTGGTGAAAATTTCATGCGAATAGCGTCATTGGAAATATTTTTACTGAAAAATATGTTGACACTGATTTCCCCCGCTGTATAGGATATGTACTAAAATCATAAATTTTTCTTACCGTTATTGCTTCAAGCAATAGTTTTTTTGTTTGTTTGTTTGTTTGTTTGTTTTTTAAAATTTCTTTAGCACAAAGCTAAATAATAACAATCTGATCACTCGATTTATTTTTTCAGGTAAGTCAAAAATCAAATCACCTCACTGGGCAACGAGGCCGATGCCGTTGTGTACGATTCATCAAATAAGGAGCAAACACAGAGTGGAGAAAAGGCAAAGACAAGAGGTTTAAATTTGATAAATAAAACATCAAGACTTTCCATAATCAGGCTTAGTGCTCAGGCAACACTACAAGTCAAGTGCAAAGAGAGGCAGGATACAATAAAATTACCGCGTAGATCTTGCTGATAAAAGGAGGAAGACTACATCAGACCAAGGCTAGCAATCATTTTAAAAATAACAGAAATAGCTCTTCAATCAAATGCATAAGAAACCTGACAAAAGACAGACACATGGACACGTTATATCCACTTATAGCCACAATTCTACATACACCTAGTACACCTACAGTAAAGAAATTCTGTCTCAATTTCAACTCGGTCTCAACTCTACACATTTATCCTTACCATACATTTTTGTTGTCTTGACTTGTTAATAAGTTAATAAGACAAAAAAAACGGTAGTGTTCCTCCCCTGTGTCAGCGTGAGGTAGTGTTCCTCCCCTGTCTCGGTCTCAGATTGTGTTCGTTCCTCAGGGTTAGCTTCAGTCCTAACACAATCCTTATCTGTTTCCCTGGTCTGGTTTATCTCGTTCTGATTTCCACTCTGTGTCTGACCCTTATGGCTATTCTGCACACCTGTTTGTTAACGTTTTGATGCCTACATTCTTTCAATGAGAGTGGAAAGTCAAATACATATGGCTTCACACTCCTTACACTTTCAGGCTGTGCTGTATATACTGTATGCTTTCCTCTATGCCAAAAGGAATGTTTTCCTCCTCCCTCCTGGAAAAAAAAAAAACATGTTGGGATATTCAAGACAGCCACTGCATCTCTAGAACTCTCGGTTTACCTGTGAAGCAGTCGGATCCAGTCCAGTTGGGTTGGCACACACAGGTGCCACGCTCAGGCATATAGGTGCCATGACCAGAGCATTGCTCTTGACAGGCGGGAAGCGGGTTCTCACAGCTTATGCCACCCCAGCCAGGTGAGCACAGGCATTCACCCTTCACACAGACACCGTGTCCTGCACAGTGGGGGTCCAAACAGTCCGCTAGAGAAATAAGGCATAGAGACAAGAATTACATTCACCTTTGGACAGATTTCAGGACTACCTTTTGAAAGTCTGCACAGTTGTGACAACCTGATTATTTTTCAGAATTTCATTATCAATCCAGCAATCATATAGCAGATAAATACACTACATGGCCAAACATTTCTGGACATTTCTGGAC
>JANDJT010000217.1:2187913-2200650 GCA_024331685.1 Stegophilus panzeri | reverse complement strand
CTGGGATAGGCTCCAGGTTTCCCCGTGACCCTGAAAAGGATTAAGCGGTATAGAAGATGGATGGATGGATGGATGGAATAAACAAAAGTTCAAAATGCTCTCAGATTTTATCACGTGGCTTTGACAAACTACACGCATGCCTTTATGTTAGCCTTGTTCAGGTGGGGTTTACTTCTGGCCACTCTCTCATACAGGCCAGATCTGTGATGAGGTGATGATATTGCTGAGATCTACACAGGTTCTCCTATTTCAGAGATTGAGCTCTGTAGCTCCTTCAGTGTCATATCTGGCATCTTGGACACGTCTCTGACAACTGCCCTTCTTGTCCATTTGGAAGGATGACCTCATCTTGGTAATGTCTGGGTTGTGCCATATTTTGCCATAGTAGGATTTCCATTGCTCCTATAAAGGTTCGAAATGTTGCTGATCCCTTCTATAACCTTCTCTAACAAATTTTAAAGCAGGGCAAAGAGTAAACAGGGACCAGCCAATAATAAACCAAGCTCAAACATAAAATAAATCACGCGCACGTGCATCTCTCGCCGCCTTTCCGGCACTTCCAGTGCTCTCTCTCCCGCTGATTAGCCAAATCAGTTCCGGGTGTCACAACCTGGCTTCTCCCTCCTCCTCGTCACACCTTCCCCAGATTTCTTTCCTCGAACAGCTTTATCTCAAAGCTTCACGTACAGTTCCACGTCATTTGGTATAAAGTGAGAGAACGGGACGGGCGAATCCTGGTCTGCCCTCATCATTACCTCACGCAATACACTAGCTCAGATGTTGCACTAGATCAGGTCCTAAATCCTAAATTTACATCCTGCCTCTCTGTAAGCTTTTACTGACAGGGTGTTCTCTCACCGAAGCTTTTCATTCGGGAGACATAAAACGAAGCAGGGTGCAGTTCTTTTCTCTGAATGATGGGGACAATAGAACTGAAGAATGAGTAACGGGGAAGACGGAGGCAGTGAGCTACAAGCAGCAGACAGTCTCCAGTAATTTAGTCATTTTTGTGTCGTCTAATCATTGCCGAGTGATTCCTGGGGCATCACTTGAATATGATTGCCATGTGGCAATCAGTCGCCATTATCAGTGCAGCTTTCATAGCGCCTGAGCTCCTGTCAAATCACACGTCTTCCATTTGCATATATTTTTGGAAGAGGAAAGCGTTTCAATTGAGTTCTCTTGAGTTTCTGTAAGAATTAAGTTAAATAACACCAGACCCAATTATATATATTCATTTTTTATTTTTTTGTGCAAATATTTCAGTTAGGTATTTCTCATTTCCTCCACTTCTGATTTGACGGCTACGCAGAAAGTGTGTGTGTGTGAGAGAGAGAGAGAGAGAGAGAGAGAGAGAGAGAGAGAGAGCAACCCAGAATATGAAGAAAACCACATCTATTACGCAGATATAACCCAACAGCATAGCAACACTCACTGCTACTTCATAATTGACATTTTTTGTGGATGGCACACTCATCCTGGAAAAACCCCCACAAAAACAGCTTTCTGGTCAACTCAGGGCTGTGAGCATTAAACTAGAGTGCCATCACAAACCAGAAAATAGAATTCTAAGAGCGGGACTACAGGAACAGGCTTTAAAAAAAAAAAAAAAAAAAAAAAAAAAAAAAAAACGAGCCATGATTTATTTTTTTTCTTCCCTCATCTGTCAAAACTACTGTCAGAAAAATACAGTGCACTTCACAAGACTGTGTTCTATGAAATAAAAGTCAGAGGAGTACTGTTCACCATACAATGATTTATCCCCCATCATCTTGAATAATATGCACATTAATGTTCACAGACGTAGCATGCGTCCTGTACCTTGCATTGAAAACCCAAAACCTATGTTTACACCTGAACACTGAGCACATAGAGGCTAAGAGACCTGTCATTTTGTCATTTTGTGATTTGCCTTCAGGTCTGTTGAAAATAATTTAGGAGCACAAAGAAATTCAAAAGGTCATATTTAGCTCCGTGTGTTCAAGAGAATAAGATGTACGTAAGAAAAGGGATAGATGAAAGCAAAAAACCTTGACTGCAGGGTTGCTGCATCCTGATTCTCCAACATTAACCTAAATGCTAACTATATAAAAAAAAATTCTCTTCAGAGTGTATTGTGCAACTTTATTTTGTAATGAGCAGTGAACATATCATACATTTATACATACAGTGATTATGGATTTGGGTAATGCAGTCACAACACCCTACATTTTACAGTGACATCTTTTGTTAACCTACCCAAGGCTCAGTACTCAAACAATGAGCAGAGTATATAACAGTCAGTGTTATTCCTATGAGTAATTGTGAAATGGTTTTCTAACAATCAAGCTGGAATGAGCTGGACAGAATAATATAGCAAAAATAGCTAAATAAAATCTGTTGTGTGGCAATTGGTACATTTTTCATCATCTTAAACTTGTGGTCACATGCATTTAGTATGGACAATAATGTAAATAAATAAATAAATAAATGACAAAGCTGAAACGCCTAATGGAGGCACTTCATCAACAAACCGGGAGGACAATTTCATCTTTCATCCCCCACAAGAAGACACAAAAGCAATTATGGCCAAGCTCGTCTCTCACAGCTCTTGTCCAGTCCTCAATCAATTGCTCTTAAAATAAATAAAATATGATTCTCGGTGTTGATTTGGCCTGATGTTTTATTAAGTTTGGCCTTACAAATGACAAAGGATGAGTCGTAATTGAACATTGAGTGAAAGATGAGTTGGAAGAGTGGTACAAATAAATAAAAAAATAAAGGAATGGCTTACCCATAGCGTAAGTGAGAAGGAGCGCCAGCATAAGGGTGACGGCTGTGGCGCTGAGGGCAGTACACTTCCAGTTGCAGCACTTGTAGAGCTTGTTGAAAATGAACGTGGGCCGAGAGAAAGTACAGCGGGGCAGAGGACGTGGGGGTGGAGAGTAAATTGTGCTGGAGGAGAGTGGGTAGTCCTGATTGGCTGTGGCTTGCAAGGAGCCTGGCCCATGTTTGAACAGGAGATGCCTGTGGAAAAGAGGATGTTCAAATTATGCAATGGACATCAGTGGACTTCCTTCTGACCCAAAGAACAGTTTCGCAAAGATCAGTCATTTTGCCTTGGTATTTATGGATCAACTCGACGTAGTGTAAAGGGTACTTCTCTCACACTGGACACCAATAATGCAGTTGATGATAACAGCTGATAATGATTCAGATAGTGAATAATTATATATGTTACACTATACACTTCATAAATGATTATTGATGATCATTTTAGCTCTGCACAAATTCAGTAAGCAATACTTTAGAGAAAAAAACAACTTTGATTGTAAAGCAGCGTCAGAGTGCACACAGGCAATTTATATCTGATGGGCTGGGAGTGCTAATTAATCAGTCCACAAAGCTCATTAATGATAGAGAACGAGAAAAACCTTAGAAGTATTTCTTGCAAATAAGAGACAGAGAGAGAGAGAGAGAGAGAGAGAGAGAGAGAGAGAGAGAGTGCAAGAAAGACCTCCTGCAGCTGAGGTTTACAATTCAATGGAATTGTTCATCCAGACTGCTTATCAATAATCACTCCCCCGCACCTGTCAAATTTGTCTTTGTGTTATCTGGCTTATTCTTTTTTTTAGATAAATAGTAACTATTTGAACGAGATGAATTAGGTTGAAAGAGATGTTTATATTAAGAGCACAGGAACCAATCAAGCATTCCATATTCAGTAACAAGGCTGTATGTCAAAGCAAAAGGTGAGAGGGAACATATTAATTAGGATGACAGACTTGCCTGGTGGGGAGGAAAATAAAGATTTAAAATGTGTTCATGTTTGTCAGCCTGTATTGAGAATACTAAACACCTTGCTGAGGGAATGGAACTTAGTTTGGTCCCGTGTTAGTACTAACCTGGCTTCCAGTGGGATGTTTCTTTTGAGCACCCAGTTGTTGTCTGGTTGTCTGGTGCTCAGTTCTGATGCTTGGTTGGAATGGCTGCAGTCATGGACAGGTATGGTGTTCCTCTGCATCGTGGAGTGGGCATAGGGCACCGGGCGAGAACAGGTGCAGGCATGTGATGGCGGAGGTGGAAGAGGCAGGGGGCGGAAAGTGAACTGCCCACTTGGACAGCTAGGGAGCTCTACAGACATAGATGAACATGCGAACAGTATAAGGATCAGCAAATACCAACTTAATCATCACACCAACAAACAAATAAATAAATAGGAAAGCATTTTATTGGATACAAACGTATGAAAAGCTACACTTACTAACCCTGACCCTACATGTAATGTACCTCTACCAAATTAGTCCTTAACTAATGCCAGAAAAAATTCTCTTCATGGGGACACTTTTGATTTCGTGCATCATTGGAAGGAAGGAAATGAGAATGAACCAGCAGCGTGCCATGTGTGTGCATATGTTTTCCATCTACAGTCAACCCAATATCAGCCTGTGGTGATGACCTGCTGATACCCACAGTACCAGTATATCTCAGTAGTGCCTCAACTCATCGAAACTGTGTCATTGTTTTTAACAGTCATGGCTTCTTTCTGTACAATTACACTATCAATTTGAGTATTCAAGGACATCATTTAGCAACTGAAAAAGCCAACAGAGGCCACAATGAAAACTCAGCCAATTTATATAAATGACTATTTAAATTATATATTAGTTATTGTTTGTGCTAAAAACTGATCAAATAAGAATGTTAGCGGTGTATTTCTGGTGGTCATTGTTAGCTTTATTATATGCAACCTTATACATTTTTGTAGCAGTATTCAGTCAAAACAGGCAAGTTGTTTATTCAGAGTAGTAGTAGGGTGACCATATTCTGGTTTTCCGTAATGGGGGTGAGAGGAGGGTTAGTAGCATTCAAAACAGTCAACAATTGACTGAAAATGCCCTGAGAATTTTGACGTTGTGGGGACATTTGACTGGTCCCCATGAGGGAAACTGGTTTTTTGGGGGGTTTTTTAAGCCATTCTCTAGTAGATTTACTTTGATGTTTATGATCATTTGGGTGGGGGGTGGGGGGTGGGGGGTTTGTAACGTTCAAAACAGTCAACAATTGACTGAAAATGCCGTGAGAATTTTGACCTTGTGAGGACATTTGACTGGTCCCCATGAGGAAAACTTTTTTTTGTTTTTAATGACTTTCTTTTGTGAAGCCATTCTGTAGTAGATTTACTTTGATGTTTATAATAATTGGGAGGGGGGTGGGGGGGTTAGTAACATTCAAAACAGTCAAAAATTTACTGAAAATGCCCTGAGAATTTTGACTTTGTGGGGACATTTGACTGGTCCCCATGAGGAAAACTTTTTTTTGTTTTTAATGACTTTCTTTTTTGAAGCCATTCTGTAGTAGATTTACTTTGATGTTTAAGATCATTGTTCTGCTGCATCACCCAAATTCTACTGAGCTTTAGCTAGCGTACAGCCACCCTCATAGGATATCTTGATAAACTCGGGCATTCCTTTTCCCCTCAGCGATGTCAAGTGGTCCAGGCCCAGAGGCAGCAAAACGACCCCAAATCATGACACCTCCCCACCACCATACTTAACCGATGGTATTTTTTCATGTTGGTACGCAGTGCACTTTTTACGTCATGCGTAATGCTGCGTGTTCTTCCCAAACAAATCTTATTTCAGGCTGTCACTCCAGGGTTCTTTTTTAATCTTACTGAGAATTCTGTGGTGTGCTCTTTGAGTAATCTTGGCTGGACGACCACGTCTAGGGAGAATAGTCTACTCAGAGTATTAAATCATCTCCATTTATAGACGATTTGTCGAACGGTGGACAGACAAATATCTAAGCTCTTTGAGATAACTTTGTAACCCTTTCCAGCTTTATGCAACTCAAACATTCTTGATCATAGGTCTTCTGAGATCTCTCTCTTTTTAAGCATGGTTCACTCAAAATATTTGAGTGCTTTTTATACGATCCCTTCTGAAACTATTGGAACGGCAAGGCCAATTCATTTGTTTTTGCTGTAGACTAAATCCTAAACTCTTGTCTCATATCCACCTTTTGATCTGAAACCTAAATGTCTTTGGTGTATAGCACAGCCACATTGAATTGGCCTTGACGTTCGAATAGGTTCGGAGGGGTCTGTAGGTCAAAGTAGCTGTAACTTACACCTCCGATCTTTAATCTTTAATGATTAATTGGATGCCAGGTTTGCCCACTTCTAACTCTAATGAGCTTTTATTGAAGTCATTAGCCTAGAGTTTACTAGAAAGTCATTAATACGTCATTAGCCCAGGGTTACTACAACTTAGATTAAGATCAAAGCAGCTTTTGAGACCAGTTTTTTTAATACATAAATGCAGGTCATTCCAAAGGGTTTACATACTTTTTCTTGCCACGGTAGATTATTATAATCATAATTTCAGATCATTTCCTGATATTCACATCTATAGTGGCGCATGAAAATTTGTGAACCACTGAGAATTTTCTTTATATCTGCATAAATGCAAACTAAAACAGTATCAGATTTTCACACAAGTCCTAAAAGTAGACAAAGAGAACTCAATTAAACAAATGAGGCAAAAATATTATACTTGGTCATTTATTTATTAAGGAAAATGATCCAATATTACATATCTGTGAGTGGCAAAAGTATATTTCTGGAACAGCAGGCTCCTGATGTCTGGACACAGTGGTTGGATGTGGCAGAGCATCTCTTACATCAAATCTGCCATAATTAATGGCTACATTAACAAAATTGTTGAACTATGTCGGCCGAATGTCTTTACAGCAAAGTGCAACACATTTATCTGTAGTTTTTTGCTTAATGTGAGCAGGAAAAAGTGCTTTATCATGGAATGAGAGTTATTTTGTTTATTTTGACCTGGAGAACGGAGCAGGTATGTCGCCTGAACCCAGAGGTGCCAGATTTGTGCACATTGTAAACAAATACTTTTGCACATTTGTCACAATTACAAACTTCAATTCTTTTCCTTTTTTTCAGTAAAAACTGAAACTTATTTCCAAATGTATTTTGTAACCCACGTATGTCCTCTTAGATGTTTATTTATTGTTTAAACACTAAATAGCTAGCATCTATTGTTGGTTTTAGCCTTCAGTTCCACCTGGGAAGACTGCATTTATGAGCTATCCATGGGAGAAAAGCAAGTCATTTTGAACCTGAAAAAAGAGGGAACATCAGTCAGAGCCATTGCACAAACACTGGGCAAAGCCAATACAACAATTTGACATGTCCTGAAAAAGAAAGAAACCACTGGTGTACTGCGCAACAGACAGAGAATGGATCAGCCGAGGAAAACGACAACAGCTGATGACAGAAACATTGCGAGAACTGTGACGAAACACCCCAAAAACAACAGTCAGTGACATCACCAACAAACTCCACAGGGCAGGAAGCAGACATCGAGAGCAGAAAAACAGAGGCCATACCACAAGATGCAAACTACTCATCAGCAGTAAGAACTGAAAAGCCAGTTTGGGAAATCGCAAAGAAGTACAGAGATGAGCCCCAAAAGTTCTGGAACCAAGATGAACCTCTACCAAAGTGATCAAAAGGTCAAAGTGTGGAGAAAGAAATGATCTGCTCATGATTTAAAACATACAAGGTCATCTGTGAAACATGGTGGAGGTAGTGTCATAGTTTGGGCTTGCATGGTTGCTTTTGGAACAGGTTCATTAATCTTTATTGATGATGGTAGCAGCAGAATGAACTCCAAATTAATCAGGAGGAACTTCATCATGCAGCAAGACAATGATCCAAAACACACTAGCAACTTAAGAAAGGAATTTATCAAGAGGGGGGATGGGGGGGGGGGGGGTGTTAAAGGACTTAGACTGGCCAAGCCCAAGCCATCACCCCACCTTAACCCAACTGAGCATGTATTTCACCTCCTGAAGAGGAGACTGAAGGGAGAAACCACATGAAACAAGCAATAACAGGCTGCAGTAAACAGCTCCCTAATTTTTATTCCTTTCCTCCCACCTATTTTGTCTTTGATAATAAGTTATTTCATGACTCAGTGATGACTTACTAGCTTCTTTGTTACAGTAAACTGTATTTTATAATCCAGTTGTCCCTGAAAATGTCGACAGTGTGAATACCATTTTATATCATCTTCAGCCTGGTACTTTTTTTTAAACGATTGATCTTAGTTTCAACTACATATATTCATCTTCGATATAATGAGGATATGTGTATAATATTTCTCTTACAGACAGAGTAGAGTAAAAGGAAATGTGGAGAAAAACAAACCCCCACTATTCAATAAATTAATGACAGTAGTAATTATTACCTGAGATGATAATTGTGAGTATTTTCTCTACTAAATGCATCTAGTAGAGCCCTCTAAAATTTCAGCCCTATGTATTATTCAACAAGCATTTGCCAGCAGTTCATTGCAGATGATGAGCCCCATCCTGACAGCCACATTGCCGAGAAACTCCTACTGAAGAGGCTCTCTCCTCCTGGGGAGAGTACAAATGTCAATTGCACTGCTGGCCACCGGCTCTCCCAAGGACTGCCAATAGCGATTTAGCTCTTACAATCAAGCATTACAGTCAGAGGAGTGTAGCGAAACATGTAACATCAAGCTGTTGAAGAGCAAGAACGGCTTCTGCAAAACAACATATCCACAGGAGTGTCATAGCCAGTGACAAAATAATGACATGAGGGATCAAACAGGCCCAGCCAATGCTTCTTTAAAAGGTTAATACAATCTGTCAAGACTTCAATGTAGAGAAAAAGCAACAAAATGAGCTTTTTTGACTGCTTATGGATGTTGCAAGGACACCTGCTCTCTCACTGATTAAAACAAGTAGCTCTCCTAGAGCGTGGCTAAAATAGACTGTTAAAGCAACAACGCTGCCTGTGTACTCAACAATACCAAATAAAAACATACTCTGACATGAAGACTCTTTTTACTATACAGTCATGTGAAAAAATACGTACACCCAATACAATAGAAATTGTTGGCTTTTTGACATATGACATAAAATTTTGTAGTACATTTTGTAGTAACAGATCAGTCACATGGAAAAAGTAAGTACACCCCTACATTTATCACACCTTCAAATCCATAAAATTAGAATCAGGTGTTCAGGATCGGGTGCCGGTGATTAGAACATGTTTAGGAAGTGCAGGTGGAACCGGTCTTATTTATACCCCTCTCATATCTAGTGTCTGGTGTTCTTTTTGTCCATCTGTCCGAAAGTGGACCTTCCAATGGGATAATGATCCTAAGCACACTAATAAATCCACCAATGAATGGCTCAAAAAGAAGAAATGGAATGGCCTAGTCAAAGCCTGTATTTGAATCCCATTGAAATGTGGTGGGGGGTTGAAATGTGCAGTACATGCAAGAAAACCCTCAAACATCTTGCAACTGAAAGAATATTAAATGGAAGACAATTCCATGGTGGACATTTATGCAAAAACGCCTAAAAGAAATTATTTCTGCTAAAGGGGGCAATACTAGCTTTTGAGGCCAAGGGTCTACTTACTTTTCCCACAGAAGAATACCACAATTATTGATAATTCTGTTGAATAAATGACTGAAAAAGCTCATTTTCCTTGTGGTTTTGTTCAAGTATATCAGCTTCATTAATAGGCACTGTTTCAAAGATGATCAAAATGTCCAAATGTGTCAAAAAAAAAAAGACAACCATTTCCATGGGGTGCACTTATTTTCTCACATGACTATACATAGAATAAAAAACCCAGATAACATGCTATATAAAGCCAGTAAAGTACAGTAAGTATATGAGTTAGATTAGAATAAGTTTGGATTAGAATTCAATTAAACAGCAAGAATCAAAATCAAGTACCGACATGAGGATTAACTTGAAATCACTCACACGTGTACAACTCTAGGATATTGCATCTCTTTGCTTTCCCGAAATAACTGTAATGCTATCAGTGTGTAGGCTGAGATCTAGTGGCTACGAAACCCAGCAGGGATGTGGATGGGTAGGGGAACACGATGATGGGTCTCACTTTCTTGACACAATTTCAAACATTTAGTTCCTTATTATTGAAACGAAGGAGAAAATAAATGGAAGGGGGAGTTGTGGAACCCGGAAGATTTACTGTCAGTGTGTGTTAGCATTACAGGACGATTTAATGGAACTGTCAAAAGGTCTGTGAAAAAGGATGATGAATGCTGATGAGAATTAAGGGACAGATAAACAGAGTCGCCATCATAGAGATTTGATTGTATGATACAGGGAAATGGAAAAATGAAAAAAGCTATTACTGAAATATGTCACCAGAGGCCCAAAAAAGCCCCAGTGCACACATAACAGGAAAAAAAAACAAGTTCAATAAAAAAAATGTCCAGTTTAAACTGAGAAATAAGTGGAGCACTCAATAATAACCGGATAAGGTAAAAATGGGTACTGACACGTGGTGGACAAGACTCTCGTGAAACTAGAATTTTTATGGTGACTTATTTCCTATTATTCTACAAGGTTCAATGTAATAAACTAATGAAGGATATCTTCTAATAATGTGAAGATTAGGGACATATTCAATATTCAGTATGGTAAATTCTAATACCACATTGTGACACTTTCCTGGGTCGGGTCAGGAACGAGGAGACGGGTGGTAGGCTTGGGACAAGAACATTTTCTTTATTTTTCATATTTTGTTTACTGTTTGCTTTTTAGCTGTCTTATCTCACACACATGCACAAACACACACATAAAGCTCTGTGCTGCTCAGCTCTCTCTCTTGTGGGCCTCATCTCTACCCTCTTTATCCTTGCCGCTCCTCACTGAAACACAGAACACTCGTTCTTCCACATAGGTGTGATCCTTACCACTCACTTTCTTCAGCTCCATGCTCCATTCACAAACCTGCGATTGACCACGCCTCCACTTCCAAATACCCCTGCCATAAGGAAGCTGCCCAGCCTGCCACCAAGTCCCCCTGAACCCCCCTAATGTGGGGCATTGGGTACACATGACACTGTATTGACTTTTCTAAAGTCTACACTGGACTGGACAGAACTGTCTGCCTTGGGAACCAAGACCTGTGACACTGTGAAATCCTCGATTACCCCCATATCGAGCATGGATGTGAGCTCCTCCTGAACCACCTGTTTTTTGTGCTTAGGCAAACAATAGGGGCAGCTGCATACCAGCATCCCTGGGGGTGTCTCAATGTGGTGTTGTGTGAGATTAGTGTGATGGGGTGAGGGCGAGAACACTTCTGCCTGCAACTTGGCAACCTTTGTGATTTGGGACAGTGAGATGTGGTCTCCACAAGAGATTTACCTCCGATCCTAGCTCCTCAATCTCAGGAACGACCACTGCCAAAGCCAAGGGGACCACCTCTCTCTATGGTTTAAGGAGACTGAGGTGGTAAATCTGCCACGCCCCACTTCTATCCATTCACTTTACTTCATATTCGACTTTACCAACTTGCCTTGCGACCTCAGTGGGCTCTTGTCACTTGGCAAGCAATTTGGAGCTCAATATGGGTAATAATACAAGCAATCTATCTCCCTGTGAAAAGTCCCATAGCTGAGGACCCGTGTCATACAGTGTGGACAGTCATTCTTGGGCCTGATGCAAATTCTCCCGTTTTAAGTGACTCAAGGTGTGGAGTTTTGCCCTCAGGTCCAGAATGTATTGAATTTTGCTGCTAGAAGGTCCCTCCTCCCAATTTTCCCTAATGATGTCTAGGATGCCGTGAGCCTTGCGCCCCCGTACAATAACTCAAATTGGAGAAACCCAGTGGAGGCTTGAACTGCAAATAACAAGGGCTCAGGCCACTTATCCTACTTCCGAGCATCATCGTGAATGAACCTATGAATCATATTGTTAAGCATTTGATTAAACCACTCAATCACCCCATCCATCTGCAGATGGTAAACACTGGTGCAGGTTGGTTTAATCCCCAAAAATACAGTTCACAATGAGTGCATGGCATAAAGGACCTGGATCCTGGGATCCTGACTCGGGAGATAACGTGGAAGAGTGCCTGCTGAGAGGCACTGCTTCTGGGCATTGCACTGCATAGTCCACTCAAACTAACACAAAGCGATGCCCTTGTGCAGTCCATTCTAATTGCAAGAGAAGGTCTATAGCAATTATTTAGAAGGTGAACCGATTAAGGGTAATGGGCACTGTAGTAGATTTCTAAATTGTGGCAGCAATATGATTAAGGATTAAAATGGTCAGGAATGTATTTCAGAGGTACCATATGAACTTAACCTGATCATCTAAACTGTGTTTAATAACAATATTATTTGGGGCATGTCTGGCATAATTTTTATCCATTTTTCATAGTGAATGATGTGGTGATATCATAAATATCATACCAACATTTACAATATATACTCAGCAAAAAAAAAGTCCCTTTTTCAGGAGACTGTATTGTAAAGATCATTTTGTAAAATCCAAGTAAGCTTTACAGATCTTTATTGGAAAGGGTTTAAACAAGGTTTTTCATTCTTGTTCAATGAACCATAAACAATTATTGCACATGCACCTGTGGAACAGTCCTTAAGACACCAACAGTTTACAGGCGGGAGGTGATTAAGGTCTCAGCTACAATAAGTTAGAACACTAAAGAGACCTTTCTACTGACTCTGAAAAACACCAGAAGAAAGATGTCTAGGGTTCCTGATCACCTGTCTGAACATGCCATAGGCCTGCTGCTGGGAGGCATGAGGACTGCAGATGTGTCCAGAGCAGTAAACTGCAATGTCTGTAATGTAAGACGCCTAAGACGGTGCTACAGGGAGACAGGAAGGACAGCTGATCGTCCTCGC
>JANDJT010000217.1:2141658-2151782 GCA_024331685.1 Stegophilus panzeri | reverse complement strand
ATAAGTTTTACAGTAAGTGGCAGCCTTTCTTAACCTTCTTCAAGTCTCTGCCATTTTTGTCTTCGGATTGAGGGACCCCCCCCCCCTTATTTTATTTATTAAAATTTTATTTAGTTTATTCATTTATTAAAATTTTTATTTATTTATTCCTTTTTATTATTATAGTTATTATTTATTTATTTATTTATTTATTTTTGTTGTTGTTGTTTTTGTTTTTGTTTTTGTTAGCTATTTATATATTTTTTATTGAGTCTATGAATGTAAAATTTAAAATAATAAAAAAAAAAATTAAATTAAAAATAAATAAATAAATAAATAATTGATGGAAACATGAATTCCGCTCCCTACCAGAAAATCCTAAAGGAGAATGCCTAGTCCGTAAGTTGAAACTCAAGCGCGACTGGATTATGCAGTAAAACAATGATCCAAAGCGTAGGAGTAAGTCCTAGTCCTATAAGTATGTGAAAGGCAGCTGACAAATTGCTGCAATTATGTGATGCAATCTTGTTAACTCGGACCAGAATCTCAAAAGAATGTTTCCGACACCTTGTGGAATCCGTGCCATAAAAGATGGCTGTTTGAGAGCAAAGCGAGATCCTACCCAGAATTAGTAATGTATTCCTAATAAAGTGGCCGGTGAGTGTATATTCAATCTAGTGTTTCCAAACCTTTGAGAGCTTGTGAAAATACTGGGTTTTCATTTAAATACAAAAATACATTTTACCCCAATTTACACTTAAATAATAATGAATAGAAAAATCATGTACCTTTTTACACAACACCAGCTGGTGGTCAAACAGGAAGAAGACTCGATGCTGACTTCTCCCATAAGGTTGGTAGATCCAGGACAGTTCACCTGTGTAGATCAGCTCAGAGCTTCTGTCCAAAATGTCATTACCCTGCACAGAGGATCAAACTCATAACCAAGCTCTCTTTATTCTCCAACTATAGAGAATTTTGACATGCCAAATCATCACATGAACATACAAAATTATTGAAAAATAAAAATAAAAAATACAGCTCACACAAACATTTCACCTGTATTACTACACAAAATAGTGCATTTTATTGCTAGAAGCTTGCCAGAAAGCTTCATATTGAAACTAGAGGTGTGCATCAGTATCCTATGGAACAAAACCAAAAAACTGCATGGAAAGATCTGAAACTAGCTGAAAAAGTTCAGGCTATGGATAAGGGATTTTTTTTGGATAATGGATACATTTTTGTTCCTTTTCACAGTCTTTCAGGAAATTATATGAGAATTATAATGACAAGGACCCCATTTGGTTTAGCGGCAGAACTGCATTTCAGCTTCCTGTAAATTCTGACCCTGTGTCGAGCAACATTGTCTGATCTTTCTAGAAACAAACAAACCCAAAAACTGAACGAAATCTGATTAAATAGTAATAAATGACTATTGTATTCAACTGCTTGAAAGACAAGTTACAATTCCCATAAACATACAATTCTGGTCATTATGATTTTTGAGGATGTTCACGAGTGCAGACACTGTTCTTTTTTTTTATGAACTCTAAGCTCTGATAATTAGCATGTTAGCATGACTAGCTAAAAGAGGGGCTATTCAGCCAGTTGAAAGCCAAGTTACAAATTCCTCCTTCATCCAAACACAAACAAACCTTCCAGAACTGAAGGCGAGTTTCCAAATGGGATTTTCTCAGCCACATAAGACACTTGTGCTGAGACCATGACTTGAACCATTATTTATTTTTTATTAATTTCTACATATTTTACCATGTTATTTGTACTAGAAAGAAATAAAAAAGACTATTGCAACTTAGATTCTATTCCAATTCTACTAAAAGACACATTGCCTAACTCTACCTTTATTTCTGATCTAGTTATGGAGAACATTACTGCCAAATTTGTCAAGAATAAAAAAATATTACAATAGGAAATGCTAACTATCAATTTGATTATCAGCATCATCTACATCAGTCTCTCTATCATCACCTGAGGTAAAAGTCACTTGGATCATTTGACTGATCAGACCCTCATCGTCATTTCTTCATTTGACAGATCCCTTTTGGGGAAATACTACCCATGGAATAAATTATGCAATCACCACATTTAGAGGATGTCCACCCATGTTATTTTACTTTGTAGCAAATAAACAAATCTCAGGTATGACACAAAACAAGTTTTGTTTAATAGCTGAACATTCTAAATTAACTTTTTTAATTTAAAAGTTCTCAATTTCGGGTTGAATATCTCTGGTGGGTTAAAAGATATTAACCTGAAATTCTCACAGTTATAAGTCCTCTATAGTAGCATTCTGCTGTATTAAAAAAAAAAAAATTGATAGTTTGCGATCCCACTGGTTACAGAGCTTGGGGTAGTAGGAATCTGAAGAAAAGCCTACTTTATTCATGCATTTTGAGAAATGAACAGATGTTATATAAGCATAAGAAATAATAAAAATGAACATTATTTTACAGTAATTATGTTTATGATTGACCTGCAATAGCTTTTGCATGTCAATGAGGTCTAAAGTGTTATTAATTTGATATTGGCAACAGTAAAGAATGATCTATCACAGGGTTCTTCAAATCTGCAGAGTTTAGCTCCAACCTACAAATTTTATTTTCTAGTAATCCTGAAGACCTTGGTTAGCTTGTTCAGGCTGATTTGATTGGGGTTGGAGCTAAACTCTGCAGGACTGTGGACCTCGAAGGCCAGATGTGAAGAACCCTGATCTATCATGATGGAACAGGTGTGTAGTTGGCATGCGTGAATAGATTTTATCCAAATATGGAATTACACTGTACAGCTGGATGTTTTATAAATGAACAGTGTCATAAACAGAGCTATGGTGTTGTTTCTCCTGTGATAAAAGTGGTAAGTGACTACAGCTCAGAAGTCACAATCTTTAAGATTTTAATTTGGGGATTTGTATTCAGGGTTCTGAATTTTTAAAGTCTGAAATCCTAAGGTTTGAAGGTTTGAAGGTTGAAATCTTACCCCTAGCAAATTCAAAACAAAGTAGTAAATAGGTACAAATTTATTAAATGTATTAAAATGTATTAAATAAACTACATAAAAAATATATATTTTATTTAATTATATGCATATATAATGTGATGTGATGTACATATAATTCAAAAATACAACATTTATATTCAAACTACCAATTTCAAAACTACATGCAATTTATCAGACTGCATCTGCAAAGTAGGACTCGTCATATGGGATCTTACTAAACCAGTACCATAGTGCTAATACTGAATAAAGTTACCATAGTTCCCTCACTCTTCAAGTCCTGAAAGAAAACAGGTTTTAAATAATAAAAAGAATGAAATCGTGGCCAAGATGATTTATTTTGGTCCCTGTTCATGTACTCTATTTAAATAAAATCAAATATAACTGAGCATGTTGGAGTCTGTTCATAAATAAACAAACGTAAGAAAGATACAATGACTTCGAGTCTAAAATGTACAAATCTCAACATCATGCTGACTTTCCAAACTAACCTCCCAGTCCAGAACAGACGCCTGCCACTGAGCAATCTTGTCAATGTTCTCTAGTCTCCTCTTGCGCTCATTGATCTGCTGGGTCACATTCCTCATGACGGCTAACGCTGCAGCCACATACCGATAGTCACTGAGGAAAGAATCAGACAAAAAAAAAAAAACAGATGCCATATAGTTTAAAAAAAAAAAAAAAAAGTCTTCAAATAATATTGTTCAATCAAATATATGTCAGAGCTTTGGTTTGTATGGGGTGCATAAAAAAGAGTTCTAACAATGAATGAATACTAAACTAAATCTTTCATAGTGCTTCAATCCTTTTACAACTGCATTAGCACACAGAAAATTGTTTGGTCAGATTTAAAAGAGAATATTATGTATAGTTTACTCTTATGGCCCCATCTGTGTTCTTTGTGTTTGTGTGTTTATTCTCTCTGGCTGTATTGTTTGTATTGTTGCTGTAATGTGCCATTTAATCCATTTCACGTTTTCCACATGCAGCCCATTCCCGGTCCAATCCTGTGTGCCAGAACACAACTTACAGCTTTACCTGTGGCTTGTTACTCAGTCTTCTCCACAGAGGGAGAAGTACTGAAGGGATAGGTCTCAACCAGCTCCTAGTTCAATAATCAGGGCACTGATCAGGGATTCAGCCAGTTTAAGGGCTGTCTCAATCGCAAAATCCTTTCAGTGCACTGGAACGTTCGCTCCCTAAAAATCCCACAATGCACCGCAAAAACCAGGGAGCATCTATGCTCAATATGTTCCCTTACTGGAAATGACATCATGTTTTCTGAAGCATCTCAGCTCTAAAAAAAAAAAAATGGGAAATGAACTCTCAGCCAACTTCCGGCAAATGTAATTAGCTTGTTATTGTTGTTGGATGGATATATGGATGGATGGATGGATGGATGGATGGATGGATGGATGGAAAGAAAGACTTTATTGACCCCCAAGGGTAAATTAGGGCAGATGTCGAGAGATAGATAACTTTTGATTTGCAATGTTACAAATGTGTCCTGTGTGCATTCCGATGTAAACTATAACTCCATCTGGAAAAAATCTTGATACTCGATATGCTTGAAAGGAAAGAGTCGATGTGTGTGTGTGTGTGTGTGTGTGTGTGTGTATTTGCATTACCTGTGCTCCTGCGCTGTGTATTTGAGCAGCTCAGCCAGCTGCAATGGGTATTTGCAGATCTTCTGCACTGGGGTCAGCAGGAAGCCATCGATTGCGATGTCAATCATCTGCTGCAGGAGACGGCATGCTTCAAAGAAGTGCTGGTAGCGTCCATCCTTCATCAGCTTAGATAGCTCCATACATGCATCCAGATGGTTGTTGCAGTATTCAGAGTAGATCCAGAAACCGTCTTGCTATAAGCCAAAGGTGTTTAGAAATCAGAACTTCATCAAAGAGCAACAGCCTGATCTTCTCTCTCTCTCTCTCTCTCTCTCTCTCTCTCTCTCTCTCCAAATTCAACTTCTTTACAAGTGGCAATTTCTGAAAAACTTTTTCAATCACCCATGTGATTCTGATCCTTATCTGTATGGTCAGGTCACAGTGCTTTTATATACGCTTCATTCGGAACACCTGTATACCTGCACATTTATGCAGTTATCTAATCAGCCAATCATGTAGCAGCAGTGCAGTGCATAAAACCATGCAGATACAGGTCAAGAGCTTCAGTTCATGTTCACATCAAACATCAGAATGGGGAAGAATGTGATCTCAGTTACTTTAGCTATGGCATGGTTGTTGGTGCCAGATGGGCTGGTTTGAGTATTTCAGAAACTGCTGATCTCCTGGGATTTTCACACACATCGGACCTTCAAAGAACGTGCAACACTTCAACGCACGGCTGCGTCCGAAACTGCGTACTTACCTACTTTATAGTAGCCGATATACACGTATTTCTCCTACTATATAGTATGTAAGTACGCGGTTTCAGAACACAGCCGTGCTCTCTCGTTGAGTACTGCCGTGTGTGTACGTGTCCTGTCGCACAATGCGGTGAAAACTCCCACACGATGTTAATAGCGTGATTAAGGCGTGTACATGTCTGTAATACACGTCTTAATTCGATTTGTGTTTACTTCGAGTATGACTTTAGTCGGATTAAGGTCATCAATAATCGCTGTTTACATGCTAGTTTCTTAATCAGAGTATCGTCTTAATCGGGTTAATATCGGAATATCGTTGTCCGTGTAAACGTACTGCATGAAATTATGTATTTCTTCAATTCACTTGTTTTGTTGGTGCATTTTTAATGAAGGTTCAGAAAAGTTCCATAATGTGAAAGTTACTTAATTACTATAATCACACTGCTTTTCATCAAATAACAGTATGTGCAACAGCTAAAAGAAAATGCTAATTATAAAACGATAAAATGGTACTGTCAATGTGGGTAGGTGTGCATTAAAACACTTACATGTTCCAGGAAGCATGGGCCTATTTCACTCAGATGGGGTTCCTCTGTGTTATACTGCTTTTCCAAATCCCGAACAAATCCCATCTGAAATCTATAGATGTCCTCAATGTTTCCAAAAATGACTTTTACCTGGTCATCGTTGAACATGTCGATCCTCTTTCTGCACTGCCTCAAGTAACCCTAAAAATGAGAAGCATTTCAAACCTTCACTTTTATGCCAGTCATGTGTAGACTATGTCTATTAACTAAACTCTATTCACAGTATAATCGGCAAATCCGAATAATTTGGATGAGTCTTTGCTCTTAGACAGATCGCAGACTGTATGGACTGTATGAAAAACTGGCGTTGATTAGCCTGCTCAAACTCCCATACATTTCCCATTCACATTGTGCACCTAATCATTCCTCTCTTTAGTCTGTCTACATGTGTGTATGCGTGTATATCTGAGGCAGTCGAGAAAAAGCCCTCGGATGTTGCTAGTAACTTTTATATGAACAAAGGCGGCTGTGAAAAATTGTCTTTATTGTTTAACCTTTTGATCTTTTGTTAAAAAAAATTCACAAAAATACTCTGCTCTCATGGATATCAAATAATTGCAAACAAAACACAGATTTCTAAAATATATATATATATATATATCTTTGTTAAATGTAGGTGTGCAACAATTATATATTCTATGAATTCATATGAGAAAAATAGATTTGAAGTATATTCCCATTTATATTTAAAAAAAAAAAAAATTGTACACCTGGGTGACTAAGGACAGGAAATTGTTCAACCATGAGTTCCTGTTTCACAGGGGTATAAATATGAGGTAACACACAGGCCAAATTCTCTTAGTCATTCATAACAATTGGTAAGACCAAGGAATATAGCTATGATGTGCGGCAAAAGGTTGTTGAGCTTCACAAAATGGGAAGTGGCTATAAGAAAATAGCAAACACGTTGAAAATACCCAAGGGAGAAGATGTGAATGATCAGCAGTACCTCACATATATCTTTCAGGTGCTTGATGTAGTGACGTTCTGTGCTCATGATCTCATTGATGACGTTAGCCCTCATCTGGTCTCTGTTCTGGAGAGGCTGTCCCAGGCAGAGGCAGTCACTGCCTGCATCCAGGTGCCCATTCTGGACCTCACTGCTGCCCTCAGCTGCTTCTATGGATCGATCTTCCTGGTTCACCCACAGCTATGTGCAAGAGGAGTGAGGTGTATACTTGAAATATGACTTTGACCCATGGCATTTTTTCCTCTCTTGGGTTAAACTAAGAAAACAGGCTGTTCTACCCTCCATTCTTTTGCCTAAGGTAGAACAAGACAGCCTTCTTTGCATTATATATAACAAATGAATTATGAATTATGAATGAATTCATTATTATTGCACAATTATTAGACACATGGTATTTCTCATCTTAATTTTATCGGTGAACAAATACAATGACGTCAGTTGGTCCTAAATGTTTATTTCACATCAAAATAGAATGTTTAACAAATAAAAAATGAGATTAGAGGAAATAACTAGTGTGCACAGTTATTAGGCAACTTTTAGGCTAAATTTTTTTATTCTTTATTCTTCAGTCTTAAAGTGTTATTTAACAAATAACTAACATATAATAACATAACAATTTACAAAAAAAAATTAATATGTTTTTGGCCTTTATTTTGGCCCTTCGAAACTATTCCGTGATGAATATAGCCACCCTTCTTTTCAGTAACAACCATGAGCCTTCTATCCGTTGAATGTCAGTTTCTTGATCTGTTTACGATCACTTTTAACTGAAGCAGCCATCATAACCTCCCAAATACTGTTCAAAAAAGTGAATTGTCTTCCCTCACTGTAAATCCCACAATTAAGAATGTCCCAGAAGTTCTCAATAAGATGTAACTTAGGTGAGGAAGGGAGCCAGGTCATCATTGTCATCTTTGATGCCTTTGCTGGCTATCCAAGCAGAGGTGTACCTTGATATATGCGATGGAGCATTGTCCTGCATAAAGATCATGGCCTTCTTGAATGTTGCTGACGTCTTCCTGTACCACTGCTTGAAGAAAGTGTCTTATAGAAACTGCAAGTAAGTTTGGGAGTTGATTTCCAGTCTATCTTCAACCCGAAAAGGTCCAACTAGCTCATCATTAATGATACCAGCCCACAGCAGTACACCTCCTCCACCATGCTGATGCCTCGCATGATCTGGCACATTTGACCATTTTTGGCTTTTCAGTCTCAGTAAAATCTTGTTTTTGGCCCATTTTCCTGAGGTAGAGAAGCTGCCTAATAATTATGCACACATTATATAGGGTGTTAAGCCTGACACTTTAAGCCACACCCTCCCTCATTAAACAATTAAACTACACCTGAAGATAATGATACCCAGTCAGCATTCAGGTTTATATGGTTAAGAGTTGGATATAAATAATGATCAGATCATAATATTAACTTGCCTAATAATTGTGCATGCCGTGTAAAGATATTTGGGTTTGAGCTCAAAAGATGAAATATGAAACGATAGATCAGAATTTCAGCTTCATTTCCCGTGTGACAACCCTAAGATGAACCCGTTCTGTGTTTGTTCCGTGTCATATCTGTGATTTGTTTATTTTCTAAGAAATAAAAAAGCTGGGTGAGCATCCTCTACAGTGCCCTTTGAAGTCTTCTACAAAAGATGGATTGTGATACCTTCACACCTGCCCTCTGGAGCTTGTTGGTGATGTCACTGACTGTTGTTTTGGGGTTTTTCTTCACAGGCTTCACAATGTTTTTGTTATCAACTGCTGTTGTTTTCCTTGTATGACCCGTTCCATGTCTGGTTGTTAGTACACCAGTGGTTTCTTTCTTTTTCAGGACATTCCAAATTGGTGTATTGGCTATGCCAAGTGCTTGTGCAATGGCTCTGATAGATTTTCCCCTCTTTTCTCAGATTGAAAATGGCTTGCTGTATTCTCTCATAGACAACTCTTGAGTCTTCACGTTGGTTTAATCTTTTTAACAACAAACGCACGTGTCTTCACAGGTCACACACAGGGCTCAAACAAGAGTTTAAACAAATCAATCTAACAGGGCAAAACTGGGCAGCAAAAAACACCTATTTAGTCACATTCCAATATTTTGATCTCTTGAAAAGTGGGTGGGTTTAAACAAATGGTGACATGTTGTAAGTTGTTTAACAGACCTGGATGTAAATATCAGGAAATGAAAGCTTAAATGCTGATCTATCATTTCATATTCTTTTGATCTCATACCCAAACATCTCAGTGTATAGCAAAAAAAAAAAAAAAAAAAAAAAAGAATTGGCCTTGCTGTTCCAATACTTTCAGAGATCACTGTAAATAATGTCGTAATTATGTATTCATTTGGGGATTTAGCAATTACAGACAACTTTAACTGCTAAAACTTTGTATCAACCAAGATACTCCCAGGTGTTTCAGTATTGCTAGAAGTACTTTTTGTGACAGCAGGGTTCTGTTGGTTCATCCTGAACTAGAAAACAGTGCAACAACAAATAGCATTTTAAATAAGAGACATTCACTGAACATGGAGCTCAAAATTTGGCTAACAGCACCTTCGAATTCAAAAGCTACAATGCGAACACACAAATGATATGGAAATGTAAACATACACTAAAGGAAATGCCTCCAAGTCATACTTAAATTAAATGATCCATCCAAAATAGGCACATCACGAATGTTTAACTACAGTGAAGGTTTCTATTTGGAATAAAGCCTACAAGCTTTATCATGATGTACATTAAAAGCATGATCTTCATCTGACTTGGTCTGATGCTCATGACGTGTTTGACAAACTCTTGGCACTTATGGAAAGTTGATAAAAACGCACCTTTGCTGTTGTGATTTGGAACCTTCGAGTGGCTATAGGGTTGATATAGAAAACCTGTTTTGTTTGGGGTTGAGGAGGGTGAGGTTCAACCTTGGGAAAGAATGACAAAAATACATTTTGTTCCAATATGGTCCTCTAGGAGTGAAGATGAGCAAGTGAGAGTAAAGTGAACTAGGAGCCGTGTCTAGTCTTCGCCTTCTGTTATTGTCTCCAAGCATACCTTAACTTTTCATCAGCTTACTGTCAAAGAGAGTCTGGGTTATGGTTAGTGTGACACAGTGTTTCTCAACCGGGGGTCTGTGGACCCCTAGTGGTCAGTGGTGTAATTTCAGGGGGTCCGTAGGAAAGTTTTAAAAATGTTTAAATAATATTATATATT